>VWZF01006073.1:4099-16004 GCA_013396755.1 Sclerurus mexicanus
GGCAGACACAGCTTAACAGCTATTCGGGCTGGCTTTTCACCAGTGCCATTGTTCAGAGGGGTCCTGGGCTTCAATCTCTATGCAAAGCCCCCCCCTGCTGACCCCCATCACCCCCCTCCACACACCTTTCCGGCTCCCTGCCAGCTCCTCCAGGCTCCTAATCCCCTGGGAGTTAATGGGGAAGAGGCCTGGGAGGGGGCTGGGGGGTTAGCAGTGGGGACAACATCCCCCCATGCAACTGCCCCCATCCTCCCCGGGGCAGCCCCAGCCTGCCAGGGCACTGCCACCCCCTCCCAACCCATCCAGAAGGAATCACCCCGCCGTGTTCCCAAGCGAGAAAAAGAAGGAAAACAAAGAAATTTCCAGAAAAATTTTCACAGAGGAAAAATGAAGGCTGGAGAGGTGAAGCGACTCCTTAAGGGAGGTGGGGGGGAAGTGAGGGCTGCAGCACATGTGCTGCCTGACGTCACGACGTGCTAATTCATTCCTGTTATACCATTGCCTGCGAGGATAAATTCACAGGGACACCCCCCACTGTGGGATCAGCCAGCACAGCCACCCAGACGGGTGTCAGGCTCACCAGTGTCCCCATTGCCCCCTCAGCTGGGGACCTGCCGCCACCACCCCACTTCCCCCTCTCCCTGGCAGTCCCAGTCCTGGATGGTGCAGACAGCGGGGCCTGGCGGGGTGGGGGAAGGAGTGTGGCTCTGTCCCCAGGATGTCACGCCCTTGAGTGTCCCCCTGCCATGGTAAAGTGACACCAGGGACACTGGGACACATGGCAGGACTCCTGGGGATATAGTTGTCACAAGTGTCCCTGCGAAGGGAGAACTCGCTCAGGGCCAGGAGGGAGAGGAGGGCTGGGAGCCGTGTCCTGACCATCACCTTGAACAGCCTCCAACAGCCCCGTTGGCTGAGGACAGGGATGCTTCAGGACATCCCAGACACCTCTTGGACGTGGTGTCCCTTGGGGTGGGACAGTCCCTGCAGCCTGAACTCACCCCACCACAACGAGGGAGCACCAGGATTTGGGAGCCCAACCCTCCCTACCGCTGCAAAGCCAAAGGGGCATCCTCATCCACAGGGCCCTTCCTGGAGGGCAGAAGGATGTCCCCTGGGCTGGGACATCCTCGGGGCCAAATTCCCCCCATTCAAGCCCCGTGCCGCTGTGTCCCCTCTGCAGACTGCTGATGCAACGCGACACTTGGCATACCCGAGTGCCCCTGAGCGTGTAGGGCTGGCAGTGGCCAAGGGCAGCACAGTGGGCCCACCGTGCCCAGTCCCTCCTGGCCACCACTGGTCTGGTTTCCGGCACTCACCAAACTCTGTCGCCCACAGAGGGGATGGGAGGATGTGGCTCCGCTGCAGGATATGCCCCGGGGCTGGGGACACACTTGTCACCTCACAGGCTCTGCCCCGTGGGCCACATCCCTCCCAAACCCGTGGGCCACATCCCTTTCAAACCCCTGGGCCACAACCCTCCCAAACCCACCACATCTCTCCCCCACCCATCCCCGGCAAGATTCCCAGGCTCCCGAGCATCCCTGAGACAAGGTCCGGCATTTCCCCATGCCTGAGTTTCTTCTCCTGCAGCTGCAAGACTGAATATCCCCATCCCTGGAGTCTCCAGCAGTGGCACGGAATGGGGATCAGAGCCTTCGTGGCGGGATTATCCTGGACACTCCCTGCTCCATGTCACCTCTGATATGTCACCATCCTGCATCTGACCGCTCCTGGACATCATCCTGCCGATCCCAGGACCAAATTCCTGCCAGAGACACTGGGAAGGAGCCAGCTCCCTCAGGGTGCAAGGTTAGGCAGGTACTGATGCTGCCGGGGAAGGATGAGGCAGGAATTTGGCTTCTGGGGACCGAGGGGAAACTTGGGGGTAATTTTCTTAGTAAATGGCATTGTTCCTGTTTTCATTCTTAAAATGAACACGAGGGCACCGGGCACCCACGGGGGCTAAATTTGGTCTCAGGGAAAACCAGAAATACTCCCCCCACCCCGGAGGAATTTGCATCTCGCTGCTGCTCGAAGGCAGCACCGGGCTGAGCAGTTCAGGGAGGCATGAATTCAAACCACAGGGCTCCTGGGCTGGGCCGGCCACCTGCCACCCACCCGGGGGACCCCCGGCCCGGGGCCGCATCCGCCACCCACCTGCAGCCACCCCCGGGCGGGAAGGAGACACATCCCCAGTCCCTCCCTCTCTCGTACCCCCGAGCAGAGCGATGCTGGTGAGCCCATCCAGGCTCCCACCCTGCAAAAGCCCCTTCCTGTCGCACAGCCGGGGCACCGCAAGCACCTTATCCCCTCCAAAAAAACGTGACCGGCCCACCCCCTCCCCGTCACCAGCAGCGTTCTCTGAGTCAAAGGGGGCAGGCGAAATCGAGTCACGGGTGGTGGTGATTGGGGAGCAGGCAGAGCCAGTCGTCGGTTTGGGGGGTTCAGCTCCCGCCGTGGAGGGTCCCAACCCCCGTCCCACCACGCCGCAGCTCCTCACCCTGCGCCCCGGCACTGTCACCCTCCTCCTTCCTGCCCCAAANCTTAATCTCGGGGAAGGAAGCAGCTCTGGTTACGGAGCTGCCCTCGGTGTAAAAGGAGAGCGACAGGAAGAAATGTCATTAACATCGTTCCAGCCGCTGCCATCCAAAACCCTCCTGGTGCGGAGCCCCGCTCCGCCAGCACGCGTGGCCCCCGTGCCCCCTGTGTCCCCTGCACCACCGTCACCGCCTCCACGGGGGCCCTGGCACTGGGTGGAACAGGGGTCTCTCCAGGAGATCCCACCAAAGCCCCCTCCCTGGGATGCTCCCGCTGGAAGCCCCAGCACTGGGAGTGCGGGGACTCAGCGGTGGCGGGTCACTGGTCCCGCCTGTGGGACCGATCCTGTCCCCCGGAGACTGATCCGCGGTTTGGCTCCGGTCCCTCGTCCTCTTCCTCACCCTGGCCATGGGAGCCTGTGTGGGAGGTGGCAGCGTGCACGGGGCCGCTTCCCACCGTGTCCCTGTCTCCGTGTCACCGTGTCCGTGCTGTCACCGTGTCCTGGGTGCCACCGTGCCCCCTGGGGCAGAAACACCAGGAAGGATCAAGGGCTGTGTGGGTGTGCGTGAGTGTGCAAGAGGGCTGGGGAATGTGCGTGAGTGTGCAAGGAGGCCTGTGTGCGCATGAGGGGACACAAATATGCCAGGGGACATGGGTGTGAGAAGGGCCACGGGGGCGAGAGGGGACACGAGTGTGCAAGGGGACATGGGGGTNCTTCCTGCCCCAAACCACCCGGCACTGACAGGCGGCTGCAACGCTCCACCCCGGGCAGCCCCGCTTCGGGGGAGCCCCACAGGGGCAAGGAGGGGAGAGGGGGGTCATGGCGACCCCTTTCCCTGGTCACCCTCAAACCTCCTCCCCAGCTGGTGGGACGAATCCTGAGCAGCGCTGTGAGGATGCTCAGCAACTCCGGCAGCCGTACCCCGCTGGAAGAGGGTCACCCAGGGGTGTTAGGGGTGGGTGCCCCTTTCCCAGGGCTGCCAGGGCTAGGCCTGGGCNTGGTCCCGCCTGTGGGACCGATCCTGTCCCCCGGAGACTGATCCGCGGTTTGGCTCCGGTCCCTCGTCCTCTTCCTCACCCTGGCCATGGGAGCCTGTGTGGGAGGTGGCAGCGTGCACGGGGCCGCTTCCCACCGTGTCCCTGTCTCCGTGTCACCGTGTCCGTGCTGTCACCGTGTCCTGGGTGCCACCGTGCCCCCTGGGGCAGAAACACCAGGAAGGATCAAGGGCTGTGTGGGTGTGCGTGAGTGTGCAAGAGGGCTGGGGAATGTGCGTGAGTGTGCAAGGAGGCCTGTGTGCGCATGAGGGGACACAAATATGCCAGGGGACATGGGTGTGAGAAGGGCCACGGGGGCGAGAGGGGACACGAGTGTGCAAGGGGACATGGGGGTGAGAGGGCGCCAGTGCGTGCACGGGTGTGCAACGGGGTCACTGCGTGTGCGAGCGAGCCGGTGTGTGCACGGGCGTGCACAGGGACCGCTGTGAGTGTGCAAGGCCGCCAGCCGCGGGTGTGCAAGGGCACAGCTGCGCCCATGCCCGTGTGTGCTCATCAGGCTCTCCGTGCACACGGGGGGTCGGCGGGACCCCCCCCCCGACAGCACCCGCCGGGCCGGGGGGAGTCCGTTTCCCCCCCCGCCGCCGTCCCCGGCCCCTCGCCCCGCTCCTGTACGAGGAGATTTGCTTCAGCGGGAGCCAGATCCTCGGCGAAGAGCCGCGGCTCCCTGGGGAGCGCCGGGGGGCTGCAGCCCCTGTCCGGCCGGCTTAGCGTGACGGGGGCGCGGGGGGCTCGGGGCTGGCGCCCCCGGCCCTTCCTCTTCGTCAGCGGGAGGCGAAGGCCGGGGAGTGATGTGCGCTGCCCGGGCGGGGGGACGGCGGGCGAGACACGGGCTACAGCTTCTGACAACACGCGGCCCCCGCGGGCACACGCGTGTGCGGGATCGCCCGCCCCGCTGCCATCGCCCTCCCCAGAGCCCCTCCCCGGTCGGGGATCCGGCCAGGGGAGGGGTCCCGCGGGCTCGGGGACATGGGTGACGCGGGGACATGGGGGCTGGAGCCCTCTGGGATGGGGATGAGGATGCTCCTGCCGAGCGGAAGAGATGGAGATGTTGATCCTGCCCCACGGGGGCCAATCCTTCCCCACTGGGATCGATCCTGCCCCACAAGGGGCAATTCTGCCTTGTTAGGTCTCGTCCTGTCCCACAGCATCACATCCAGGTCTGGAAAGTCCTGCCATGCAGGACCCTTTTCTACCCCATAGAGTCCAATCCTGCAGGGTCCCATCCTCCCCCACGGGATCTGATCCTGCCCCGTAGAGTCTATTCCTGCTTTCCAGCCCCCCCTCCTGCTCTGTAGGAATCAGTCCTGTCCTATAGGTTCTAATGCCACTCCACAGGTTCCCATCCTGTGCTGTAGGGTCCTGTCCTGCCAGGTAGGGTCTCATCCTGACTCCGTGGGTTGCGTCCTGCCCCATGGGGCCTCATCCCACTCTGTAAGGTCTCATCCTGCTGGCTGGGGGCTGTTCATTCCCCATAGGGTCCCCTCCTGCTCCAAGATGTCCTATCCTGTCCTGCAGGGTCTCATCCCACTCTATGGGGTCCCATCCTGCTCTGTGGGCGCTGAGCATCCCCAGTAGGGTCCAATCCTGCCCCACGGGTTCCTATTCCATCCTATCCTGTCCGATGCAGTCCGCCAGCATCCGGCGTGTCTCTGGAGGGTCTTATCCTGCCCTGGGGGGCGGCGCGGGCTGGGGGAGGCAGCTGGAGGCAGGACAGCGGCGGGGACGGACACTCACCGCGTGCCAAGCGGCAGGGCCGGGAGTTAAAAATCCCCGTGGGGGCCCTGCCGACGGAAGTGGAGGTGTCGGCACCGGCTGCTCGGGGCCGGGGGGGGGCCATACTCCTGTGTCCCGGCCCCCGCCGGGGACCCTCGAACCCAAGAACCGGGAACCCACCGAGGTGGGCGGCAGCACCGTCCTCTGCGTCCCGGCACCCCAAAACACGGGGCAGGAGGAGCATCCCCGTCACCCAGCCCGAGGAGGGGACACTCCCAGCCCGGCGTGCGCCCCCCGCCACCGCCGCTGCACAAACGAGGGGCCTTCGGGAAATGCAAAGTGACAAATGACGCCCCTCGCGCGTTAATTGATGTGACGCGGGGCTGACACCGCGGTCGCACCCGGGGCCGGCGCGCGGGAAGAGAGAGGAAAGGGAAAAAAAATAAAAAATTCCAATCAAATGTTAAAAATAGGTCACGGGGAAGGAGCCGGAGCCGGTTTCATTTCAGCCGCGGGTTAAAAGGAGCCGCCCGTGGGTCCAGCGGCACCGTGTGAGCCCGGGCGGCAGCGGGAGTGGGCTGAAAATGAGGGAGAGGTGCGAGGGAGATGATGGGGATGGGATATGCCATACACACCACGCACCTCTGCCGTGGCGATGAGACTCGAGCCCAGCCCCAAATCCCACCTGCCTGAGGCTCTGTTGACCAAGCAGGGCCAGATTTGCCCCCCAAACGCCGCTCCCCCAGCCCTGAGCCGCCCCGCAGGCGCTGGAGGGCTTTAGGACACCCCCAGTTTTCCCGTGGGATGCAGCGGGGAGGGCCCGGCCGTGGCCCCAGGAGGGTGGCACGGTGCTAGGGGGGCTTCTCCGGCCGCAGCAGGTCACAGGGAGTTCAGGCTGTCGATGGCCCGCGGGCACCCGCCGGGTGCCGAATTTCGGGCCACCAGCCAGAGCGGGGCCACCCGCGGGTCGTGTCCGTCACTGCCCCGCGTGTCCCCGTGGCCGCCGTGACCCGCAGCGAGAGCTGAGGCGCAGCTCCCCGGGGACACATCTGGCCACCACCGCGCTGTCCCCGAGAGCCACGCAGGGACCTGGGGACACAGTCACTGTCTCCTCCCACCGCTGCATCCTCAGCATGACGGAGCATCACCCCCTGCATCCCACCCTGGTACCAGCTGGGGGCATGGGGTGACAGGGCACGGGGGGATTTGGGGACGGGGGTGTTGCCTTCCACTAAACCCCCCCTTTGGATGCTCGATCGGGGTGACCCCGAGTTTAACCCCACTTACGGCGCCGGCAGACGCTGCCCCCGACGCAGATGGGTTGTGACAGCCGAGAAGTCCCCCCCGGCGGGCTCTGGCGAGGCGCTGGCCGTAGCGGGGGGGTGCGAGCCCCGTGTCACGGCGCGTTGGCTCCGTCACCTCCCCGCAGCGAGACGGCGGGTCCCGCAGGGGGCCGGGGCCGGGCTGGCAGCCCGCGGGTCCCCGCGGGGCCCGGTGGCACTTGTCTCTCCGCAGCAGCCGTGATGGCGCTGGGCACATGGCAGCCGGGGCTCTGTGTGTGTGTCACCCCTCCCTCTGTCATTTGAGGCCGCGGTCCCCCTGATGGTCGGGAATGGGGAGGGGGGATCACCGCAGATGGTTGTGAGAGAGGCGATGCCAGCGCGGGGATGAGGAAGGACACTGGGGTGGTTTGGCTGGGAGGCGACGGGGCACATCCCTGCCAGCATGTCCTGGGTGTGAAGGGCAGGATGTCCCTGAGGGTGTCACCACAGCCCCTCCACCCCAAGGCTGTGGGGAGCGGGGCCGGGAAGGGTGAGGCACGTGCGAAAACCTTGTGTCTCTCCAGGAAGAGCATCTGCGGGAGGTCAGGCAGCTGCCGGCACACGTGTGGGACGGGGACAGCAGCCAGCAGGGACCGGGCTGGCAGGGGAGTGACAGGGCGACAGGCAGCTGCTGCTGCAGGGCAGGAGAGCTGCGAGGGGGGCACCCTGCGGGACGCGGGGAACAGGTACCCAAGGTGGATTCAGGCCCCTAGGAGGGATGTGGGCACCCTGGAATGATGCTTGCACCGGGTGTCCAGATGGATGCAGGTGCCCAGGGGTGACGTGAGGACCCTGGGGTGACATTTGCAGCAGTGTGATGTTGGTACTGGGAAACCAGCTGGACACAGGCACCCAGGGGTGATGTAGGAACCAGGAATCTCAGATGAAGGTACCCAGGGTGATGTGAGGACTCCAGGGTGTTGTGGGCACCAAAATGTTGCTGTTACTAGGTACCTTGCTTGGGCACAGGCACCCACGGGTGACGCTGGCACCATGAACCTTGCTGGATGCAGGTGCCCAGGGTACCTGGGGGCACCCTGAGGTTACATGGGCATCCTGAGGTTATATGGGCACTTTGGGGTGATATGGGCACTCTGTGGTATCTGGGCACCGAGCACCCCTGGGAAAGAGCCAAGATGAGAAGGTGAAGGGCAGCAGCACCGGGTCCTTTGCAGGAAACATGGGCCAAGAGCCAAGCCACGGGACCAAAGGGGTGGGCAAAGCCCTCAGTGCCAGCTGGGGTCCCTCACCCCTAGGCAGCCCCTCCATTTCTTATAAACGCCTCTGGCACAGCTCCCCCGTGACACGGCAGCTCTGGGGCTTGTGGTTAAACCCCAGGGCTCCGGCTTTGACTCACACCGGATCCCCGGCATGGAGGGGCCTTTCGGGGCGCCCACGGCTGGAAAGAAACGCTCACCCAGGCAGGAGAGCCCGGCGCTTCCTCGAAGAACCGTTTCCTATAAACCCCGAGGGAAGGGACAAGGGAACGAGCTGCCACCGTGGCCCCTGAGCCCAGCTGGGAGTCCCCTGGAGCCCTGCTGGATCCAGGGGGGAGAATGGGAATGACTCCACCCTGGTTTGAGGGGTTCGAGTGGTGCGTGCAGGTGACCTCCCCCTTGGTGGACAAAGTTGGAAGGACAAAGAAACACTCAGGACAAGACAGGAGCACAGCCTTACTAGACATCAGAGAATCCCGTACGTGCTGCCAAGGGGACCAGTACACTCATTCCTGCATGGAGCTGGCTCCAAAGAGCCACCAATGGAGCAGGAGCATCCCTGGCTCCCATGTGTCCCCCCACCCCAGCACCAAGCTGCAGGGGAAAGTGGGATCTGAGCAGCAAGAATTGTTTCATTTTCCCCCTAAATGATAAAAACATTTAGAAAAGGAAAAAAAAAAACAAAAACAAACCTGAAAGCTGGAAAAAAGAAACCTTAAACCAGCTCAGAATAAGAGGGGGTTTTGGTGGGAAAAAAAATGAAATAAAGGTGGTTGTCACGTAGGAAATGGTGAGGTGTGACCCACTGACGTGGGGACATGGAGGACACAGGGGAGGTGGGGCACGTGGGGGACACGGGGGGCAGGAGGACATGAGGGACATGGGCATGGAGCATGGCATGTCCCACCATGGGTGGGGAGCACAGCCTTGGGGTGGGGAGGGGGCTGCACACAGATGGGTGGCTCTGGGGGACAGTGCCCTGTGCAGATGCTGTGATATTCCCTGTGTTTAGGGGGGACAATTCCTCCAGGGATGTTCCCACTGCCCTCGGGACAGGCTTGGAGGAGACAGACCCCAGTCCCTGTCACTGCAACAAGCCCCCCGCAGCCCAGCCCTCTCACGGCTGAGTGGGACTGGCTTTTGTCCCTTGTCACCTCAGCTGGCACAGCCAGGCCACGCCAAGGACCTGGTGGGTCCAGCCACACGTGTGACCCCCACCAAGAGCCCCCGAGCCCCAAGGTGGGTCCTGTCAGCAGGATGCCCCAACAAGACCCCCTGGCATGCCCCCCATCCCAGTGGGAATTAGGGTCCAAACCCTGTGGCAGTGGCGAGGGGAGATGCTCCAGGCCACCCTGTCCCCTGCCCTGCACCGTGGGGACAGCAGAGCCACCCCTCTGCCCCGGACCCTTGGGGCAAGGCAGCTGAGGGGGGCTTCGGGGTGGGCTTGGGCACCGAGGCTGCAGCAGTGGGGTGGCACCCCAGGGTGAGGAGCCCCCCCGGTGCAGCCCTGGGTGGCTGTCCTGTGTGACAGCCCTGTCCCCCTGGGGATGAGGGCGAGACCAAAACCACAGCCCAGCGCTGCGTTCGCCAGCTCCCTCCGGCGAGGTGCAGCACCGGGGGAGGGGGGACAGAGGAAAGGGGGCTACACATCCCCTCCCTGGGCACCCCCACTTCCCTCCACAGCGGGCAGTGGAGTCGCAACCGGGTGGGAAAGGCACGGGGGCAACGGTGGGCTCAGAGTTTGCCCAGGGGCCAGGGTGGCCCCCAGGGTTTTGGGGGGGGTGGTGCATGGAAGGGTGATGTTCCCTCATCCTGCTCACTGGAGGTGACAGGATGCTCAGCCCCTGTGACTGCAGACATGGGACCGAGCCTCGTGCCCGCCATGAGCATCCCGGGGCACCACCAGCATCTCCAACCCCTCCCAAGGCCGTGAGAAGGAGCAGGGCAGCCCCCAGGCAGCGGCTCTGCGGTGCCGGGACCCCCAAACTCACGGGAGCATCATGGGGGCACATCTGCACCGGGTGACACATGTCCAGGAGCTCCTCCTGCCTGGCCAAGGAGTCGCGGTCGTGGGGGGTGTTTTTGGGGGGGGCCGGGGGTCCCCGCACCCCGGGGGGAGCCCAGCAGCCTCCTGAGTCAGCGGCAGCCGCCCCCGGGGGGAAGCGGGGCCGGGAGGGTGCCGGGATGAGTAACAGCACCCGCTGCTTGATATTTATCACGTGATTTCAAAAAAAGAGAGAAAAGCCTGGGGGAGAGAGTGGGTGTCGGGAGACGGTGGGGGCCGGGCACCCCCTGACCGCAGCCAGGCCCCTCCTCCCCCTCCCCCCTCCCCGTCCCGGTGCGTTTCCAGTCCGAACTGGTGGACGGGCAGAGAAGGAGCCCAGTGACCCTCGACGCCGCCCTGGCTGCGGGTCAGGATCCGTCTCCATGTGGTGCCTTTTGGGACCCTTTCCTGCAGCACCGTGTCCCCCTGGTTCGTCCCACCCTGCTCAGCTCCCTCACCCCGGGCACTCTGGGGCTGTCGGTGCCCACCCGGGGGCCAGATCCTGCTCAGCCCTGGGCAGGGGCTGCTCTTCCTCCCCCTCCTCGGGCAGGCGCGGAGATAAGCGGGCGATAACGCGGCGGTACCGAGCCTATCTCCTTCACACCATCGCCGCGCAGCACTGGGAACAGGCTTCGCACCCTGCTCGGGGCTGGGCTGGGCTCAGGAAGCCGGGACAGAGCCCCCCGCGCCGCCTCCCGCAGCCTCCCCCCAGGCAGAGCGGCCGGAGAACGCCCACAACTCATCCCATGAATGCTCCCTGCCAGAGCCAGGAACTGGGATTTTCCTGGAGCAGCCGAGTTCGAGGTGTGTCAGCGCCTTGGTCGTGCACCCGCAGGGCGCATGTGGGACCCTAAGGTCCCACAGGGTCACCCCAGAGCCTCAGCCCATGGACGGGGAGGCTGTAGGACCTACAATAATACAACGAAGTGCGTCCCGGAGGTGCTGCTCCCATCGGAGGAGTGATGGGGGTCCCCCTCCATAGGGAAGACCCTTCCCCCAGGATACCCAGGAGGATGCCACCCCACCACATCATCCCCCAGGAGTCCCAGGCCCTGCAAGGGGACCCACACGCCTGGGTTTCACCGTGTCCCCTCTGCCATCACGAGGCTGGTGAGTTTTTGGTTTTGCTTCTGTTCGTCCCATTTTGTGTCACCCACCAGCCCAGTAAACCCGAAACATGTCACTGGGAGAGGGGACATGGGTGTAGGACACCCGCAATGGGCCCCCCAAACCCTGTTACCCCCGTGGACACCTTGGTGCCACAAGCTGGCTCTGCCAAGTTTGGCTGTGCCAGCCCTAGGCTCGTCTTCTGCCCCATCCCCATCCCCGGCGGGGCACCCACAGCCTGGGCCCCCCCTCTCCTTCCCCAGGGACCCAGAGAGAGGAGACGGCTTTGCTCCCCACCGTGGCATTTTGGGCACTGGAAAGGTTTTATTGGAGCCGGTGGCATCGCAGCGAGGGCGGGTCCCTCTGCCCGGGGATCGCGGTGCAGGGGAGGAGTCGCACCCGGCTGAGCCCCCGGGGGTGCAGGGGGGTGTGCGCTGTGACACGGGGGGGACATGCAGCGCAGAGCGGCTAGTGAGGGGGGGACAGTGCTGTGGACCCCTCTCTCCCGGCGGCTTTGAGGTAGATTGAACGTGGGGGGACGGAGGTGATGGGGTGGGGGGCTCAGGGTGAGCAGCCACCTGCAGCCCCCGGCTAAAGCAGGGGGATCTGGGGGGGATGGAGGGGGGCTGCTGGGGGGCTACGCTGTCCCCACACCGGGGGAGGGAGTCAGGGAGAGCCCCAGGGCCCCGGAGCCCAGTGCAATGTAGGGACGGGGGTCCTTGCTGTGCCTCGGGGTTCCTCAGCAGCATCATTGGGGGGTGGGGGAGAAACAGAAGGGAAGGGGGTGCTTTTAATGTAAAAGAGTGGGAAGATGCTTGAGGTGGTGGGATGAGGTGAGGGGGACCAAGAACAAGCAGCTGCCCCCCAACCCCAACTCTGATCCCAGGAGCCGGGGAAGGGGCTGA
>VWZF01006073.1:16024-26478 GCA_013396755.1 Sclerurus mexicanus
AGGAGCCTGGGAAGGGGCTGACCCTCCCCTCACCTGCTTCCTGGGGGCCGGATCCAGGGCCCGGCCCCTCGGATCCTCCCTGAGATCAAGCAGCAACACCCAAGGGTGCAGAGGACACCCAGGGGCACACCCAGGTCAGCACCTGGGAAGGCGTGATCCTGGTACCCCAATTCCAGCATCCAAACTTGGCATGGATGCAAGGACAGGGCAAGGTGGGCATGGAAGAACCCAATTACAGGGGGCTGGGGGGCTCCGGGGTGGGGCTCTGGGTGGTGGGGAACTCAGTCTTTCCGTAGCTACTGAAGACTTGGAGGTATTTTGGGAGCCGTGGCGCTCCTGGTGTGTTCTCATGCAGCATCCAAAGGTCGGGAATGGTGGGGGAAGGCTCAGATCTTGCTGTTCTCCAGGTGGGAATCGATGTGCTTCACCAGGGCATCGTCCGGGTACCCGATGGGGAAGGCCAGCTGGCACAGAGGGCAGCTCCGCACATCCGAGTCCACTGTCTCCAGCAGCAGCTGTGGGGGCACAGGGTGGTGCTGAGACCCCCAGGGTGGCCACAAGCCCCCCATCTCCTCCCTGGAACATTCCCACGGCCAGGAGCAGGCTGGGTCAGAAATGGGGAAATTCAAGGCACTAAAGCCTGACTGTGGTGGGGGAGGTTCCCTTGATGCTTCTCACCTCCCAACCCACCACAACACTCCCCCCTCCGGGGTGGGGAGGGGTCTCCATCAGCAGCTGTGGGGGCACAGGGTGGTGCTGAGACCCCCAGGGTGGCCACATTCCCCCATCTCCTCCTTGGAATCCTCCCACTGCCTGGAGCAAGGTGCCTTAGAACTGGGGAATCCTAGGCACCAAACCCTGCCTCCACCGAGCTTCCCACCCTCCAACCCACCACAACAACCCGCCGTGGGGGAGCGTGGGGGTCCCACTCACATTGATGGAGGGCCAGGACTGAGCATGTTCTGCCCGGGCATAGGCAGCGGCCGTCCTGTGCACGGCGTCGGTGTCGGGCACGGGGAAGCCGGCGCAGAAGGAGGCGCAGCGGATGGCCCCGGCCTCGGGGCTGGGGGGACTGGGCAGAGCCCACTCCTCCTCGTCCGACGACTGCTTCTCGAAGCGCACGTGCTCCTCGAAGGGCTCGTGGGCGCTCAGGGGGGCCCCCGCGCCCCCCAAATACACCTCCCCGTAGGGCCGGTGCTTGGGGAGTGTGGAGGCTTCGGGCTGGAGCCAGAGCGAGCGGCTCTGCTGGTACAGGGCCACGTTGGTCACCTCGGAGTAGCTGCGGCGGCCCTGGAAGCCGGCTTTGATGTGGCGGCTGGAGGGTTTGGCGTAGCCCAGCTCCATCCTCTCGCCGGGCAGCCGGTGTGGGGACGCAGAGGTCGGGGATGGGCAAGGTGGTGGCGCTGGTGACCGGCGCTGCTGGGCTGGGGACTGGCTGGAAGGGGGCACCGGGGACCGGCGCTGCTGGGCAGGGGACTGGCAGGGGCCGGGGGCTGGCGAGCGGCGCTGCTGGGCCGGGGACTGGCTGGGGGGTCCCGGCGAACGGCGTTGGAGGGCGGGGGACTGGCATTGGGAGCGTCCCGGAGGGGCGGGAGAGGGGCACTGCGGGGCGGGCGAGCGGCGCTGCTGGGCTGGGGAGTGGCACTGGGATAGTGGGGAGTGGCACTGGGACAGCGGGGAGTGGCACTGGGACAGCGGAGAGTGGCGCTGGCCTGGAAAAGGAAAACCTTCCCGTTAGCTCGGCGGTGTGGAAAACATTCCTCGGCATCCAGGGGCATCCCGGATAGGGGAGGGATGTGGCTGTGGGGGCCACCAGCGGGAGGGATGGTTCTGGGGTGGGATGATCCTGGGGTGGGATGATCCCAGGAGTGGATGCTTTTGGAGTGGGCTGCACCCAGTGATGGATACTCCCAGGGATGGATGCCTTTAGGATGTGATGACCCGGGGCATGGATGCTCCCAGGCAGGGATGCTCCTGGGGCAGAATGCTCCCAGATATGGGTGCTCCTGGGCTGGGATGATCCCAGGATGTTCCCGGGGCAGGATGCTCTCGGTGACTGACACCCACATTAGCTCAGCACCGGCAGGAGTACAAGGGCAGCCAGCCCATTCTCCCGGTGCCTGTGCCCCCCACCCCTGTCCGGCAGTGGGGTGCAGCCCCCCGGGCCCCCCTTACCACCATTGAGGCCCTTCTCCTGCAGCATGGCCCGCAGGATCTGGCTCTGCAGGGAGCTGAGGTTCCGCAGGCGGCACAGCTCCTCCGTCAGCTCCGTGTAGGCCAGCGCCAGGTTCACCCTGTGGTGGGGACAAGGTGGCCCTGAGGGTGAAACAGCCCCTCTGTCCCCACAGCCAGGGGGGCCCTTCCACGGGGATCCCCTCAAAACCAACCCCAAACCACCCCAAATTCAGGTTGTCAACTCCAAAAGGGAGCAGCCGGGAGCTGTGCCCTCCCCACCTCCCCCCTGCCAGCGATCTCTCTGACAAAGTCATCAAACTCTGCCCCGAGTTGGTGTCGCTTTCCACGCCCGGGTTCTCCGCGGGGATGCGAAGGGAGAAGCCGCCTGGCAGAGCCCCGCGGGGCCGCGGCTCGGCGCGTCCTCCGAGGCTCCGCTGAGCGGTTGTGACACCGCGGGCAACCCGGAGCCGCCGCTCTGACAGCGGATGACAGGGCTGGTCCTGCCCCAGCATCCTCCCGGCGGCTCGGAGGGGAAACGAGGGAAAGAAGAATACAGTGAGAAAAAGAATGAGAGGGAGGGAAAGGAGGGAAAGAAGGGGGAAAGGGAAAAAGGAAGGAAAGGGCTACATAGAGGGGGGAAAAGCAAAAGAAGGAATATAAGGGTGTGGAAGGGAAAGCAAGAAAATAAGGAAAAGATTACAGAGAGAGAAAAAAATGGAATATGAGAATATATAGAGAAAAGGAAGAAAAAGAAGAAAAGGAGGAAAAGAAGATAAAGAAGAATATAGAGAGAAAAAGAAGGAAAAGGAGAAGAATAAAAAGAATATGTAGGTAAATAGAAGGGAAAAGAGGGAAAGAAGGAAAAGAGGAATATATAGAGAAAGAGAAGAAAAAAGAAGAAAAATAAAAGCAAGGAAAATAAGACAGTGAAAGAGAGAAAAACAAAAGAAAAGGAAAAGGAACAGACTTTTCCCCAGGCAGGTGCCCACATCAGCCCCCCAGAGTCCCCATGGCCCTGCCAGGGTGGCACTGGGGACACAAACACCTCGAGATGTCCCCGGACAGAGTCACCCCCGAGTCCCCCGGTCGGGCCCTGCCAGCCCCCACTTCTCCTGCCTCAGCTCCCCCCACGGCCTATCCCAGGATCCCGGCTGTTCCCCTTTTCCACTTGGCTCGTCCTTCCCGAGGAAACCCAAGTGGGAACTGCCCTGAGCTCAGAAAGGGTGAAAAACAAAAAAACCCAAAAAACCAAAAACAAAACCAAAAAAAGGCCAAAAATAAGAAAAGAAATCAAAAAGAAGGAAAACTGGGCCCCGCACCCGCTGGGGCAGAGCACCAGCAAATCACCCGGAGATGGAAAACGCCGATAAGGCGCTTTTCACACCAAAACGGTGGCGGAGAGGAGCAGGTGACAAAAAAGAGCTGAATTGACAAGAACAGAGCGCGGAGGGAAAGGTTGTGCCCGGGAAGGGGGAAAGGTGCCCCCGGGCACGGGTGTGGAGCCAGCCCTGCCTCAGTTTCCCCTTCTCAGCCTGGGGAATTTGGGTTTAAAAATAAAGTGGGATTGGGAGTTTTATTTTCCCGAGGGGGCTGGATATTGTGGGAAGGGGGACAGGAAGAGGAGACCCAGGGTGAGGGGATAATAGGGAGGGGTGGGCTGATATAGGAGGCTGAACTTCGTGGAAATAAAGTGAATTAAGGTGGGGAAGATGGCAAGGGATATAGAGGGACCCCCCGCACTCCTGGGATGTGCAGCAGAGGGATGGGCAACTCCCAGGGATGCCAGTGTGGATGGATCCTCACAAACTGATTTATGCCAGGAAGACAAGAAACAGCAAAAGCATCCAACACCTCTGGAAAACAAGGGGGAACCCTCCCCAACACCTCAGCACCTTCCCAGCCCCCTGTGTCACCTTTTATCCATCCACAGCTCGGTACAGGCTGCCGGCCCCAGTGCCCGGGGGGGCCACAGTGCCAGCCTGGCACATCCCTCCTGGTGTCACAGTGTGGAGGGGGGCACAAGGGTGTGAAGTCCCACTGCCACATCCCGGAGTGGGGACAGGGAACAGAGGGAATGAATCAAACCGACTACAAGAGGAGGATTTTAGGGCAAGGCATTGCTGTGCCCACTCTGATACCACCGTCAGCCCCAGGGGGACTTAAAGGGTCTGGTCACGGCTCCATCTCCCATCAACTCTTCCCACATTTGGGATGTCTTGGCCCAAACCCCCAAATCCAAAGTGTTAAGAACCACACAGCACCTGGAAGGCCTGGGAAGCCCCCAGAGCTCGAGGTGCAGTGAGTGGGACACCAGGAAGAGGCAGAAAGAGGGACCCACACCCAGCACTGGCACCAGCACTGGCACCACGATGGCTCCAGACCCACAGCAAGAGGGAACACCCTGGTGGGGTTTGGCACAGAGGTGGACGGGGGGAACCAGCATGTTCAAGTGGCCTGGGCATGCTCCTGGGACAGCGGGACTGGAATACAGTTGGCATGGCTTGGTGCCACAGGGATGGCATGGCTTGGTGCCATAAGGATGGCATGGCCCGGTGCCATAGGGTTGGGATGGTTTGGTGCCATACAGTTATCATGGATTGATGCCATAGGGATGGCATGGACCGGTGCCATACAGTGATGCCCAGTGCCATGCAGTTGGCACAGTTTGGTGCCCTGTGACTGGCATCGTTTAGTGCCATATGGTCGGTAGGGATGGGTGCCATAGGGACGGCATGGATCGGTGCCCAGCAAAGGCAGGGATCGGTGCTGCTCAGCCATCCTCGGTGCCGCACGGCAGCTGCGAGCCGTCAGTGCCCTCTGCAGGCAGCGCCGAGGCGGCACCGGGCACCGCTCACACCGCATGGCACCGGGCATCGCATGGCACCCAAACTCCCGGGGCACAGCTGTTGATGCTGGGGTGCGGGATCCCACCTGCTGCAGCACCTCCGCGGAAGGAACCCCCAAGCGGGTCCTGTCCCTGCCAAGGGTGTGAACACCCTGGGTGTGATGCCCAGTGGTGCCCCACAGACAGTCCCATGTGCTCCCACCCTTCCCTGGAAGCGAGGGGACCCCCCACCACAGGCCAGCCCTCGGCCCAGTCCCCTCCCAGCACTTACTGGTCGTCGCCCACCTTCTTCACCCAGGCCATGTCCCGCTCCGACTGCTCCTGGGGAGAGCAGACACCCTGTCAGCACCCAGACCCCCACCCATCAGGAATGGGGGGGTCCCACCCAGCCAGACCCTGCCCTGTACCTGCTCTTGGGACAGCAAAGACCCCCTCAGCACCTGGACCCCCCCCCATTGGGACAAGGGTGGTCCCAAGTGACCAGACCCTGTCCCATACCTGCTCCAGGGAGAGCAGACACCCCATCAACACCCAGACCCCCACCCACCAGGGACAGGGGGCTCCTGTGTGGCCAGACCCTGTCCTGTCCTTGCTCCCAGAGACAGCAGACACCCCACCACCTCCCAGACCCCTGGGGACGGGGGTTGGTCCCACGTGGCCGCACCTGCCCCGTACCTGCTCCCGGGTGTCCTGCAGGTGCTTCAGCTCCGCCTGCAGCCGCTCGCACTCGGCCTTGAGGTGCTCCTCGCGGTGCTGGGCGCGCTGGCTCTCCTGCCGTGCCGCCTCCAGCTCGGCCTCCAGCCGCCCCTGTGCCTCCAGCCCCCGGCTCTGCCAGCCCCCGGCGCGCTCCAGCACTGCGGGCACCGCACGGCTCAGCCCCCACCACCGGTGGGGGGGCCCGGGGGGTCCCGTGGGGCAGGGAGGGGGTGGCTCACCGTGGCTCAGGCTGGGGTTGGGGTGCAGGGCGATGAAAGGAACCTCCTGGCCCGGCATCGGGGTGCCCAGCCCGGGGAAGGTGCTGCCGTCACGCTGCCGCAGCTGCTGCTCCAAGCTCCGGATGCGGCTCAGGTGAGTCTCCACCAGTGCCCTCTGCCCGGGGAAGAGAGAGAGCTGAGCCCTGAGGGAGCTGAGCCCCCTCCCTGGGGTTCATCCTCCCCCCAGACACAACTTTTGGGATCCCCGTGGTGCTGGTGGGGGACCTGTCCCAGCGTGTGGCCAGCCCAGGTGAGGGTGGCATGGCAGGAGAGGCCCCCCAGCTGGCAGAGCATCATCTGGATGGGAGAGGGGGAGCCAGGGATGCCCAGCAGGACAGGAACAGGCACCGTGCTGCAGCCAGGAGCATCCCTTCGGCATGACAAGAGCGGGAGGATGGATAAAGCTGAGCCACGAGCATCACTACAACCCCCAGCGTGGCCCAAACAGGGGCAGGCAGCCATGGCCTCCCCAGCCCTGCGTCCCCTGGGATGGAAATGTCCTCGGCCCAGCTGCTGCCATGCAGAGGGGAAGGGGACCCTGACGTCCCCAGACACTGGTGGCTGTCACCCACCATCTCTCCCAGCTCGGTCTCCAGGTCAGCCTTCTCCACACACAGCTTCTCGTACGCCTGGATCATCTCCTCCAGCTGCTCCTCCCGCTCCTTGCTCTTCTGCAGCTGCCAGGGAAGCAGGTGGGGGGTGGCTGGGCAGCTCAGGGACCCCCTATGCCCCCTGCCCCCGCTGTCCCTGCTGTCCTCGCTCACCTCATGCTGGAACTGGTTGAGCTGCTGCTGCAGCGACGCCTTCTCGCTCTTGAGCAGCGACGTCTCCTTGGCCTCGTAGAGGGAGAAGATGTGCTCCTCCCCAAATTCACCAATCAGGGGGTACTGCGGCCATGGGGCAGGGGATCAGCAGGGCCCCCCAGCCCCACACACCCCCTCAGCCCCTCCTGACCCCTCACCTTGACCTCGTACATCTTGAGCCGGCGCTTGAGCGTGGAGTTCTCCCTCTCCAGCCCCGTCAGCCGGTTCTTGATGTCGTCGTAGGCGGTGATGAGGGCGAAGTGGGAGGCCGAGCACATCTCGCCCGACAGGTCCGTGTTGGGGCTGTCCAGCCAGTCCTCGTCCGGCCCCAGCGCCTCCTGGGTCAGGATGCTGATGTCGTCCTCGAACATGGAGTCCATGTCCTGCCTGGGGACACACCGGACGGACAAACAGACCCCGGTGATCCCAGGGCAGGGATGGACCCGGCCAGTGGCACCCCCGGGGCAGGCTGGGCTGTGGGGACACCGGGTGGGGCAGGGGGAGCCATGGATGAGCCCAGGTGGGTCCTGGGGCAGAGCAGGGTCTGTGGGAGCTCAGCGTGACCCAGTGGCAACGGACGGTGGAGGAGGGACCGTCCCAGGGGCTGCCACCAGCAGCAGCTCCAGCCCCAGTGTCCCCTGGGCTGGCAAGGGGACACCGGCCATGTGGTCACCTCTGTCCCCACCTGGGGAAGGAGGGACAGGGGTCCTGACACCCGCCCCAGCCACAGCCACCACCACCCGGGCTCAGGGTGGGAGCAGAGCACCCCGGGGCGGGACACGGTGACTTTCCCCACATCCCCCCGGGGGAACCAGCACCAGAAATAGCGTCCGGTGCCGCTGCCTCCCGCCCTGTGCCGCACGCGAGCTGCTTCCCGGCCTCCCACGCCTCCGCGCCGCCACAGCCTGCGCCGTGCCCTATATACCGGCGCTGCCGCTCGCCCCCCGGGAGCCACCTGCCTCCCCGCACCGGCCCCGCACCGGCCCGGGGGATCCCACCCTGCCCGGCCCTCCCGGCCGCAGCGCTCGCCCCGCCGGACAAGGGGTTTGGGTGGCTGAGGATCCCAAAGCCGCTGCCTTCGGTGGCTCCCGGGATGTTTGGCACGGCCATCCCGGTGGGAGCAGCGTCTCCAGCTGGCGAGGTGGCAGTGCCTGGGGTGCTGAGCCCTGGCACCTGCGCACGGTGCTCTGGCACTGTCCCCTGTCCCACCAAGGGACCCCGGGGTGGCCGCCGGGCAGGCACAGCCTCGCCGGCTCGGCAGACATCTGGGAGCCACCGCCGCACAAATAATTCATAGCACAAAGCCGGGAGAGGGAGGAGAGATCTGCAGGGGGACGGGAGGGGACAGCACAGCCTCCCCCCACGGTCCCCCGAGCCACTGGTGGAGCCTGGGGACAGCCCAGCCCTGCTGGCACCTCCAGCCCCGCTGGCACTCCCAGTCTGGGGGCTCCCATGGGCCCTCGGGGGCTGTCGCAGCCTCTGCTGGGACACGGAGCATGAAACATGGATAAAGCCCCCGGCACTGCAGCCCCTCCTCCATCCTCCCTGCGAGGGTCTTAAATCCACTCCCCAACCCCTACCCTCTCCTCCCTGTGAGAGTCTTAAATCCACCCTCTGACCCCTCCTCTGCCCCCCCGAGAGGGTCTTAAATCCACCCCCCCGGGCGGTGACAGAGGGGAAATGGAGGCACCCCCTAAGCCAAGAGGAGACTCCACAGACTCTGCTGACCCCTCAAAGCAAGACCCCCGAAGCCCTGGTTGTAGGGCTGGTGGGTTCCCAGCCCTTTGCCCAGGCCCTTCCTGTGGGTTCTGGGGGCACCATGGGGGCACGACCCTCTCTGTGCCCGACACACAGGGCCTGGAGGCAGCTCTGCACCCCTGACCCACCCCAGAGCTCCCTGGCCCGGCCCTGCTGCTCCCCAAACTCCCGTGCCTCGGTTTCCCCCTCCACAACCCGCTGTGACACCTGCCTGGCAGCGGGCCCCAGGTGCGGGGCGAAGCGGCGCGGGCTGGGCAGGGCTGCGGCGCGGGCACACGTGTCTCAGGTGTGGGCAGGGCAGGCACACGTGTCTCAGGTGTGGGCAGGGCGGGCACACGTGTCTCAGGTGTGGGCAGGGAGCCACGGCGGGCAGGCGCTCCGGAGATTGTCCACGAGAGGATCAGTGGGAGGTGGTGACGTTCTCATCAGGTTCCAGGGGGAACAGCCAGGGATGCTCCCTCCGTGTTCCCTCCACGTTCCGGTGCTCGGCCCCTCCTCGAGGCCTACAAATGCCTTGGAAAAGAGCGAAAAATGGGGTTGCGGCTCCCGGGTACTGGGACGGCCGGCGGCAGCTCAGCGCTCGGGCTTTCCCGTGGGAATAGGGATGGGAATGGGATGTGCCAGGCAGTGGGTACTGCCGGGCCGCTGGCACTCACCTGGTGTTGGGGAGAGACCCCGCGCCGCTGCCTGGCCCCCCTAGACAGCCCTTCGGGGGTCGGGAGGATGCGCTTGGTGGGACCAAACCCAAGGCAGCCCCCCCCGGCCACGTCCCCCCCCGCCCCGAGCCTCGGGGGGCTGCGTTGGGGACGAGCCCCCTCCTCACTGCTGGGACGTTCTGGGCACTTTCCCAGTTTTTGGGGCTGAGGGGAGGGGGCTGGTGGGGGGGCGATGCCACCGCCACGGCCACGAGCAAGGGCAGCGGCGTGAAACCGGCGTGGAACCGGCGTGGAACAGGCGCGGAAAGGGGGTCAGTGAGCGGGGCAGCCCGAGCGGGGGTCGCAACAGGGGATGCGAGGGGGCTCCGGCCTGCGGCGGCCCCGACGCCTCCGGTAAAGCCGCCCCGAGCGCCCCCGGCCCCCCCGCGCCCAGCCCGGTGCCGCACCGAGCCGGGGGTCGCCGGGCGGGGGACGGGGACGGAAACGCAGGAGGGGTCCGGGGCGGAGCCGGGATGGGGATGAGGATGAGGATGGAGCCAGGATGGGGATGAGGATGGAGCTGGGAATGGGGATGGAAGCGGGATGGAACAAGGGATAGAGATGGGGACGGAACCGCGGATGGGGATGAGGATGAGGATTTAGCCGGGGATGGGGAGGAGGATAATGATGGGAATGGAGCCAGGGATGGGGATGGAGCAGGGGATGAGGATGATGATAAGAATGGAGCTGGGCATGAGGATGAAGCCAGGGATGGCCCCGCGGGTGAAGGCGGCGGGGGGAGATGGGGATGGAGACGGGGATGGGGTCGCGATGTGGCGGGAGGAAAGAGGCCCGGTGGGGCGGGGGCAGCCCGGTACCCCACCCGGGTCCCTCCGGGTGTCCCCCCCCGGCCCAGGCCCCGCACTCACCGGCGCTGATGCTGCGCTGCGGCGGCGCCCGCCGGGATGCGGCTCCGTCCCCGCCCCGCTGGGTCCCGCTCCCGGTGCCGCTCCCGTCCCCGGTCCCCGCCGCAGCCCCGGCCCCGCCGCCGTTTCTTCCGCTCCGGAGACACCGAAACACACCACGTGGGCACCGGGCGGCCGCCAGCCCCTCCCCCGACACGCGCCGGGGCCGCCCCCGGGGCTGTGACCCCCCCACCGGGGCACGGCCGGTCCCCGGGATGCTCCCGGGGGGACACACGCGATGCTCCGGACCCCCCGGTCCCCCCGGTCCCCACCCCGTGCCCTGCCCCCGGAGGGTGGAG
>VWZF01006073.1:26560-46384 GCA_013396755.1 Sclerurus mexicanus
GGGCTTCTCCCTTCAGCCCCGGCATGGCGGGGTCGCAGCCCCGCACGGTGGGGGCTGGGCTCTTCCGCTGTCCCCTCCCCCGCCCCCCGAACGTTTTATTCCCTGAATTGTTCTCGGAGCCGCTTCCATTATGGAATTACATCTTTTCCCTGTGCTGCGCAGGGTTATTAATAGCTGCTCTCCTTTCGCCGGCGCCGCTGCTGCTCCGCCGGGGCTCTGGGGGAAGGACCCCGGGCTGGGGGGATCCCTGCCAGCCCCACATCCCCGAACCTGCATGGACAGACCCACGGCACGGCACGGCACGGCACAGACCCACGGCATGGACGTGGCTCTGCAGGACCCCGACGGCACGAAGGCCTCGTCCCACCCTGCCGGAGGGACTGGGATGGGGACTGGGGGGGTCCAGCAGCAAAGACGGGCTGGGAGGTGTCAGCACGGAGCGATCCCGATCCTGGCCATCCAGCACACGAGGGCTCATCGGGAGAGGGGAAAAGGAGTGGGGGCAAAATCCAGCTTGGCTTCACCCGGCCCTTGTTCCCCCAGAGAGATCCAAAAGGAGCAAAGCTTCAAGCTGGGAGCACCCACTGGGCTCCCATCCCGGATCCCCCTTCCCAGGATTATGTTTGCTGCTTGGATGGAGCCTTGGATATGCTGGGAGAGCGTGGGGGTGATCCAGCAGCTGGAGCATCGCCCGGAGCAGGACTGGGGGCACGGCCAGACCTCTGCCCTCCCCATGGGATGCTGAGATGGCCAGTGATTCCTGACTGGAATCACGACTGGAGCAGGAGCTGAGAGCTGAACTGAGGCTGAAAATGCATCACAAGGCCTGGAATGTGTTTGGGAAACCAATGCCAGGTGGGCACTGGGCTGTTCCGACGCTCCAGTGAGCAAAGCATGGCTGTGGCTCTTTCCATCGGAATTCCTGCCAGGGGATGGCATGTCGCCTTTGCTGAGTGGCCTGGAGAAGGAAAACAGCTCTTGGAGTGTCACCTTCGGGCAGGAGAGCAGCGGAGAGCCCAGGGAGGGGCAGGCAGGATCCACGGGAATGGGCTCTGCCGCAAACAGGGCCCCGGAAAAATCCAGTGCCAGCTCGGGCGGATTTGCTGCAAAGCACTTTGAAGTGCAAATTAAGGTTTTCCATCAGGTTGGAAGTTAATTTTGACGCAAAGGGAACAGCCCGGCCCCAGCCCCGCGTGTGTGGGATGGAAGCAGCGCCGTGCTGGGGATGCACAACCCGGGGGGACCCCCCTGAGCCCTCCGAGGGGGGCAGGAGGTCCCTGGGCATTATGGACAAGCCTTGCAGCCACCCCGGGATTGGATGTGAAGAGGAAGAACTGAGGGAGACTCCAGAGGCAGGAGGAGAGGTCCCAGCTCCTGTAATTGTCTCCCACCTAAGCCAGATCTGGGATTTGGGGTCCCCATTGCACCCCCGCAGCCAACACACCACCTGGGAGCGAAGCTATGGACAGAGCTGCATCCAGCCTGGCCATCCCATGGGATTCTCTGCTCTTCCCGAGGCTGAGCCCTTCCCACGCAGCCACATCACCCCAGTACCTCAGCACTGGGCACTCCCCACACCCCTGTGGCCTTTTTTCCTCCTCCCGATGGATTCTGGAAAGTTTAAAGCCAGGAGCAGCCTCAGGGAAGGTGCCTCTGATTGGTGGGGATCCCTCACCCACCCTCACCACCCCTCTGGAATGCTGGGGATGGGCAAAGGGAAGATCCCCCAGTGCCAAGGGTGGGCTCACAGCACCCCTGGGTACTCGGGGCACAGTGCCAAGAGTGAGGGGAACGGCTCTAAAGGCACCTCTGCAGCCAAATGTCATGGGAATCACTGGAAAAACAGGTAAAATCCTCACTTCCCAGCAGGAAAGCGCCCTTCCCCTTGCTCTGAGGGGCAAAGGGCAGCATGGAAATAGTACCAGAGGGCAGGGATGAGGGCAGAGATTGGGCAGGGGGGAAGGCAAGGATGAAGGCAGGGATGTGGGCAGGGGGAAAGGCAGGGATGAGGGCAGGGATGAAGGCAGGGATGTGGGCAGGGATGAAGGCAGGGATACAGGCAGGGTTGCCCTCACCCCCTCAGCCTTCCCCCTCCCTGGCCTCTTTGTTCCCAGCAAAGGACACCCAGCACCCACCTCCTGCCCAGGGGCTCCACCTGCTCTCCATCTGCTCCAAAATCCGCTCAAATCCACCTTTCTCCATCCCCCTGTCACGGGAGCCTCTGCTGCCTGCCAAGGCTGGTCCCTGGGCTCCTGGCCCTGCCCTGTGCCTGGGGCTGCTTCCCTGTATTTCCAGCATTCTCCTGCCTGCTGCTCTCCCAGATTCCCTTCGCAGCTCCAGAAGTGAATTATTTAACTCTAATGCATCTCGGGTCCCCTCGAGGCCTCGGCTCACCAGGGCACTTCCATGGAGCCTGTGGCAGGGAATGATGGAGAGCAGGGAAGAAAAGCAGGGGGAGAAGAGCAGGGAGCTCTCCCAGCTCCCAGCCAGGGTTTCTTGGAAGCTGCCAATGCTTCACACGAGGCCTGAGCTGTGCTGGAAACGCCAACCGAGCTCCAAAACATCCCCTTCATCATCCTCACTGACAGTCCTTGATTTGTTCCTTCCTTCTGGAGGAATGAAGGAGCCCATTGGATCCCTCAGTCCAAGGCTTTACCTGCCATTATCCATCCTGCCCACAAACAGTGTCCAAAGTGGGAATACAAACCTCCATCCCCACCAGCAGCTGCAGGGGAGAGACCCTTATCATGGAAAACCTCAGACCATTTTCCACTTGGCTTATCCTGCCCTACTGTGGAATAATTCTGGCTTGGAAGAACATCCGTGGCCTGGAAGAACAGCCCTGTGTGTTCACAAATCCAGCACTGAGCTCACCTCCCCCCCTAGCAGAGGGATCTCTGGGCTGGCTGAAGGCACCCCTGGGGTTTCCTGGGAGTATCCAAGCACCCATCCCACAGCGCCGGCACCCTCCAGGGTGCTCACCCTCTGCGTCCCAGCAAAAGGCTGAAGGAAGGTCCCAGCGCTCAGATCAGGGCTGGTGGGGTGTGATCCAGCAGTCAGGACTGGCACATCCCACTCCAGGCTCTCCAAAAGCAGCAGCTCCGAGCACAGAGCAACTTCCTTGGCCATGGAAGCAACAAGGGGAGGATGGCAGGGAATGTGAGCAGGGAAAGCTGCATCCCGTGAGCTCAGAGCATGAAGTCCTGTGATTCCCCATGCTCAGCCCATCCCAGCTTGGCTCAGCCCTGNCTGGAAAAACAGGTAAAATCCTCACTTCCCAGCAGGAAAGCGCCCTTCCCCTTGCTCTGAGGGGCAAAGGGCAGCATGGAAATAGTACCAGAGGGCAGGGATGAGGGCAGAGATTGGGCAGGGAGGAAGGCAAGGATGAAGGCAGGGATGTGGGCAGGGGGAAAGGCAGGGATGAGGGCAGGGATGAAGGCAGGGATGTGGGCAGGGATGAAGGCAGGGATACAGGCAGGGTTGCCCTCACCCCCTCAGCCTTCCCCCTCCCTGGCCTCTTTGTTCCCAGCAAAGGACACCCAGCACCCACCTCCTGCCCAGGGGCTCCACCTGCTCTCCATCTGCTCCAAAATCCGCTCAAATCCACCTTTCTCCATCCCCCTGTCACGGGAGCCTCTGCTGCCTGCCAAGGCTGGTCCCTGGGCTCCTGGCCCTGCCCTGTGCCTGGGGCTGCTTCCCTGTATTTCCAGCATTCTCCTGCCTGCTGCTCTCCCAGATTCCCTTCGCAGCTCCAGAAGTGAATTATTTAACTCTAATGCATCTCGGGTCCCCTCGAGGCCTCGGCTCACCAGGGCACTTCCATGGAGCCTGTGGCAGGGAATGATGGAGAGCAGGGAAGAAAAGCAGGGGGAGAAGAGCAGGGAGCTCTCCCAGCTCCCAGCCAGGGTTTCTTGGAAGCTGCCAATGCTTCACACGAGGCCTGAGCTGTGCTGGAAACGCCAACCGAGCTCCAAAACATCCCCTTCATCATCCTCACTGACAGTCCTTGATTTGTTCCTTCCTTCTGGAGGAATGAAGGAGCCCATTGGATCCCTCAGTCCAAGGCTTTACCTGCCATTATCCATCCTGCCCACAAACAGCGTTCAAAGTGGGAATACAAACCTCCATCCCCACCAGCAGCTGCAGGGGAGAGACCCTTATCATGGAAAACCTCAGACCATTTTCCACTTGGCTTATCCTGCCCTACTGTGGAATAATTCTGGCTTGGAAGAACATCCGTGGCCTGGAAGAACAGCCCTGTGTGTTCACAAATCCAGCACTGAGCTCACCTCCCCCCCTAGCAGAGGGATCTCTGGGCTGGCTGAAGGCACCCCTGGGGTTTCCTGGGAGTATCCAAGCACCCATCCCACAGCGCCGGCACCCTCCAGGGTGCTCACCCTCTGCGTCCCAGCAAAAGGCTGAAGGAAGGTCCCAGCGCTCAGATCAGGGCTGGTGGGGTGTGATCCAGCAGTCAGGACTGGCACATCCCACTCCAGGCTCTCCAAAAGCAGCAGCTCCGAGCACAGAGCAACTTCCTTGGCCATGGAAGCAACAAGGGGAGGATGGCAGGGAATGTGAGCAGGGAAAGCTGCATCCCGTGAGCTCAGAGCATGAAGTCCTGTGATTCCCCATGCTCAGCCCATCCCAGCTTGGCTCAGCCCTGATCCTGATCCTGATCCTGATCCCAGCTCAGCCCTTCCACTCTCATCCTGATCCTGATCCCAGCTCAGCACTTCTACACCCATCCTGATCCCAGCTCAGCCTTTCCACCCCCATCCTGAGCCCAGCTCAGCACCCACGAGGCACATCTGGGTGCTGGAATAAGGGAGACTGGATGTCTCACATCTGTATTCCTGGGATTTCAGCGTGGCAGGGAATGCCCACCGGGAGAGGGCACAGTAGCCAGGCAGGGGTGATCCCTGCCACAGGAATGTGGCTCCTCCAGCATTCCCTGGTGTGCGGAGCAATGGGAGACAGGGAGAAAAGCTGTAAAACGCAGGTGCCCTCAGCTGGGAATTTGCATTCCAGGGGGTGACACCAACTCCAGGGACACGCCGGGTGCTCTGTCCCCTCGTGGTGCCACTCCCGGGGTGGGAAAGCGCCAGACAACGACTGGGAGGAGGCACCGAGGCCACGGCGGCACCTCCGGGGCTCCAAAACCCGAGTCGCTGCTTGGTTTTGCCACCTCTTCCCAAGGCAAACGAGGTTTCCCCCTCTCCCCGCGGGGCCGCGGCATCCCCGCGGCCGGGAAGATGCTCCGCACCAAAAGCAGCGGCCCGAGGTGCCGATGCCGGGAATGCTGCGGGTGTCCCCGGGTGCCGGGGTGGCACGGGCGGCTGGTGACACAGCGCTGTCACCTCCGGATCCCCCGGAGAGGAAACGGGAGCTCGTCGCTCTCGGAGCGCTCAGCCACCCACGAGTCTCCGACGGCGGGGGAAGGAGCCTGGCAGCGGCCTCGGGGGAAATGAGGCAGCAGGGAAAAAAAAAAANGCAGGGATGAGGGCAGGGATGAAGGCAGGGATGTGGGCAGGGATGAAGGCAGGGATACAGGCAGGGTTGCCCTCACCCCCTCAGCCTTCCCCCTCCCTGGCCTCTTTGTTCCCAGCAAAGGACACCCAGCACCCACCTCCTGCCCAGGGGCTCCACCTGCTCTCCATCTGCTCCAAAATCCGCTCAAATCCACCTTTCTCCATCCCCCTGTCACGGGAGCCTCTGCTGCCTGCCAAGGCTGGTCCCTGGGCTCCTGGCCCTGCCCTGTGCCTGGGGCTGCTTCCCTGTATTTCCAGCATTCTCCTGCCTGCTGCTCTCCCAGATTCCCTTCGCAGCTCCAGAAGTGAATTATTTAACTCTAATGCATCTCGGGTCCCCTCGAGGCCTCGGCTCACCAGGGCACTTCCATGGAGCCTGTGGCAGGGAATGATGGAGAGCAGGGAAGAAAAGCAGGGGGAGAAGAGCAGGGAGCTCTCCCAGCTCCCAGCCAGGGTTTCTTGGAAGCTGCCAATGCTTCACACGAGGCCTGAGCTGTGCTGGAAACGCCAACCGAGCTCCAAAACATCCCCTTCATCATCCTCACTGACAGTCCTTGATTTGTTCCTTCCTTCTGGAGGAATGAAGGAGCCCATTGGATCCCTCAGTCCAAGGCTTTACCTGCCATTATCCATCCTGCCCACAAACAGCGTTCAAAGTGGGAATACAAACCTCCATCCCCACCAGCAGCTGCAGGGGAGAGACCCTTATCATGGAAAACCTCAGACCATTTTCCACTTGGCTTATCCTGCCCTACTGTGGAATAATTCTGGCTTGGAAGAACATCCGTGGCCTGGAAGAACAGCCCTGTGTGTTCACAAATCCAGCACTGAGCTCACCTCCCCCCCTAGCAGAGGGATCTCTGGGCTGGCTGAAGGCACCCCTGGGGTTTCCTGGGAGTATCCAAGCACCCATCCCACAGCGCCGGCACCCTCCAGGGTGCTCACCCTCTGCGTCCCAGCAAAAGGCTGAAGGAAGGTCCCAGCGCTCAGATCAGGGCTGGTGGGGTGTGATCCAGCAGTCAGGACTGGCACATCCCACTCCAGGCTCTCCAAAAGCAGCAGCTCCGAGCACAGAGCAACTTCCTTGGCCATGGAAGCAACAAGGGGAGGATGGCAGGGAATGTGAGCAGGGAAAGCTGCATCCCGTGAGCTCAGAGCATGAAGTCCTGTGATTCCCCATGCTCAGCCCATCCCAGCTTGGCTCAGCCCTGATCCTGATCCTGATCCTGATCCCAGCTCAGCCCTTCCACTCTCATCCTGATCCTGATCCCAGCTCAGCACTTCTACACCCATCCTGATCCCAGCTCAGCCTTTCCACCCCCATCCTGAGCCCAGCTCAGCACCCACGAGGCACATCTGGGTGCTGGAATAAGGGAGACTGGATGTCTCACATCTGTATTCCTGGGATTTCAGCGTGGCAGGGAATGCCCACCGGGAGAGGGCACAGTAGCCAGGCAGGGGTGATCCCTGCCACAGGAATGTGGCTCCTCCAGCATTCCCTGGTGTGCGGAGCAATGGGAGACAGGGAGAAAAGCTGTAAAACGCAGGTGCCCTCAGCTGGGAATTTGCATTCCAGGGGGTGACACCAACTCCAGGGACACGCCGGGTGCTCTGTCCGCTCGTGGTGCCACTCCCGGGGTGGGAAAGCGCCAGACAACGACTGGGAGGAGGCACCGAGGCCACGGCGGCACCTCCGGGGCTCCAAAACCCGAGTCGCTGCTTGGTTTTGCCACCTCTTCCCAAGGCAAACGAGGTTTCCCCCTCTCCCCGCGGGGCCGCGGCATCCCCGCGGCCGGGAAGATGCTCCGCACCAAAAGCAGCGGCCCGAGGTGCCGATGCCGGGAATGCTGCGGGTGTCCCCGGGTGCCGGGGTGGCACGGGCGGCTGGTGACACAGCGCTGTCACCTCCGGATCCCCCGGAGAGGAAACGGGAGCTCGTCGCTCTCGGAGCGCTCAGCCACCCACGAGTCTCCGACGGCGGGGGAAGGAGCCTGGCAGCGGCCTCGGGGGAAATGAGGCAGCAGGGAAAAAAAAAAAGTAAGGAAAACAAAAAGAAGTGGGATTTTTTAAAATATTTTGGATTGGGGAGGCGAATAAATGGGTCCTGCCGGGTGGTTTTGCAGCGGTTGGTACGGAGCGGGTGGAGGGACGGGGGTGATGGGGATGGTTCTTTCAGGGATTAATTGACGGGATTTAATTAATTAAACAAACCGGAGCTGCGATTTGGGGACTGTATTGGTGGGTGAAGAGATTAAATTTATCTCCCCACCTGCACCAAGGGACTGACTCAAGGGAAAGGGCAGGACAAAGGGGCAGAGGGGAATTGTCATGGGCAGCACCTCCATAGAGCCAAAGCTCTGGCAGTTTGGGATCCCTGGGAACATGGAATTCCCAGCAGTTTGGGATCCCTGGGAACATGGAATTCCCAGCAGTTTGGGATCTCTGGGAACACGGAATTCCCAGCAGTTTGGGATCTCTGGGAACATGGAATTCCCAGCAGTTTGGGATCTCTGGGAACATGGAATTCCCAGCAGTTTGGGATCCCTGGGGACACGGAATTCCCAGCAGTTTGGGATCCCTGGGGACACGGAATTCCCAGCAGTTTGGGGTCCCTGGGGACACGGAATTCCCAGCAGTTTGGGATCTCTGGGAACATGGAATTCCCAGCAGTTTGGGATCCCTGGGAACATGGAATTCCCAGCAGTTTGGGGTCCCCAGCACCCCCCCCAGTGCCCAGCCCAGGCAGGACCTGCAGAGCCAAACACACTTTGCTTTTGGTGCTGAAATGGCACCTGGAGGAAGAAGATAATCAATGAAAAATAAAAATATTTATTCCATTCTTTAAACGTGCCGAGCGGTGAGATCAGCTTTTAAAAAAAGGAAATAAAAGTGAGTTATTTATTCCATTATTTCACAAAAATAAAAGGAGATAAAAGAGAGGGTTTGTCGTCAACCCACAGCGATGGGATCGATGATGACGGGGCAGCTCCTGTGGAATTTTGGGAGCCAATTCCCTTCGGCAGCATCGCAAAAAACCCCCCAAAACTCCCCAAAAAGAGGCGAGACACGGGTTGGTTCCACTACTGCCTCTGTTTTTATTCTCCTGCCGTCTACAGCCTTACAGCCACACGGGACAGACACGGTCGCACCGAGGAATGCTCAGGTTCCTCCCCGCGCCCCTTCCCCAGGAATGGCTTTTTGCTTTTTTCTTTTTTTAATNAGCCCCTTCCCAGAGCTCCTCCTCTGCTCCAACACCTGGGATTTGCTTTAGTTCGCTTTATTTCGGTTTATTTTCATTTCTTTGTTAGTTTTTTTTCCTGCACACCGGGGCAGAGGCGGCCCTGGGCGGCCCGAGCCCAGCACTGAAGGCACATTCTTGTCTGATACCCTGTACGAGCTGTGGTGCTGTGGGGCAGCTCCGGGGGGGGGAGGATGCAGGGATGGGGCTGCTCGGGAGGGGAGGGGAAAAGAAAGGGGAATTAATTTAAAAAAAAAAGAAATTGGGGGAAAAAATCGAAAAATCGAGGAAATGATTAAAAAAAAATCGAAAAAACGGGAAAAAATGAAGATGAAAAATAGAATAAAGAAGGGGAAAATAAAGAGGGGAAGTGGAAAGGAGAAAGGGAAGATAAAAGAAGAGAAAATATAGAATAAAAAGAAATATTAGAAGATGAGTAAAGAAGAATAAAGAATAAGAATAAAGGATAAGAAAGGATAAGAAAATAAGAAGAATAAAGAATAAAGAAGGAGAATAAAGGAGAACAGAGTGAAGAAAAAAGAATAAAAAAAGAAAAAATTCAAAGAAAATTTAAAAAAAAAATAGAATTCCAAAGAAAAAATGCCACCAACGCCCCCCGCAGCTCCCCCTGCTCCCCCTCCCGGAGCAGCATTCCCAGAGCAGCATTCCCAGAGAATTCCCGAGGCCCCCCCGGCGCTCCCCGACGGCTGCGGAACCAAAGGAAACATCCTCCGACCTCCAGCCCCCGCTCCGCGCTGCTCCTTGGCTCATTGCTGGCTCCAGGCTGAGGGAGAATTCCTCAAAAAGCGACTTTTCCCCCCGAGGTGAGGAGGAAAACTCGGCTCCTTCCCGGGAAAAGCCGGCGGGAAGCAGCAAGCAGCCAATTCCTGCGGGGTCGCCCTCGGGCTCTCACTACTCTAGTGGAAAAAAACGAGAACACTCGTTATTCCTGGGGTTCCCCTCGGAGGGGGAAGACCAAGAATGTAGAATAATTAAACAGGAAAAAAAAAAAAAAGGAAAATATTGGGGAATGTTTGACACCATTTTATTCATCTTCAACTGCAGTGGAAAAATAGAACCTTTTACAAGTGCCGCCTCGTGTCAGCTCAACTCAGTATATATATATCTTATATAAATTTCTTTTTTTCCTGTTTTTTTTAATGTGTTTTTTTTTTCTGAAGTGCAGCAAGAGACCAAAAACCACATTGAACCTGATCAAATAAAGAGCACAAAAGGCCAAGCAGTTTCCAAATGGCATTTTATCCGATTTTTGTGTTGGTTTCGTTTTGTTTTTCCTCCCTGCGTGTTTGCACATTGAATTTCTCCTCAGTTCACAATCCCAAATATCACCTGAAGTTTTCGGCTGTGTTTTTTGTCGTCGGTTTGCTTCATTTTTGAACTCTTTGGCACAATTTTGGTGTGAGTGTTCTGGGCTGCTACAGTACAAGTCAGGAGAGATCTTTCCCTTTCCCAGCCAATTCGGAGCACTTGAACCCTGGGTTGTTTGGGCTTCCTGGTGGTTGGTTGAGCTCTTGGAGCCTGGAAGCTCCTGGTGGTTTTTCTCTATTCCCTCGACCCCAGAGCCGTGTTTTTCCCCCATTTCTACATTCACAGTTGAACAATATTAAGGAAGGAAAGGCGCTTTGCTGAGCAGGACAAGCGTCACCCGCCGGGAGCTCTGAACATTCGTCAGTGTTTCCCTAAAATAAAAGCCCTAAAGAGCGACTTTCCTTTATTTATATTTTTTCCTTTTTTTTTTTTTTGTCTTTTTGTTTGTTTTTACTTTTTCTAATCCTCTTTTCACCCTTTTTTTGTACATCTCTTACGCTGCATCAGTAGGACTGAACCTCGGTTAGTTTATGAAATGCAACAGCCAACCTTATTTTTTTTCTTTTTTTTTTTTTTTTTTTTCCTTTTTTTTTTTTTGTTTTTTTTTTCAGTAGGATTTTTTCTTCTCGTCGTGTGGATTATTTTTCTCTCTCTCTCTCTCTCTTTTTTTTTGGGAAAAGATAAACTGCAATGACTTGAAGTTGAGAATGTGGATACCGCCTCACTCACACACACTCACTCCCCGACTGAAAATCCTTCACCCCCCTCCTCATCCCGTGCTGGAGAATCCAAAGCTCCACCTCTTCTCCAGCAGCCAAGACCTCACAGAGCACCACAGTTGATCCCAGTTTCCCCCTCTCTCCTCCCAACTGGCCGTTCCCCGTGGAGAAGCCAGTCCTGGGCTGTTGGAAGAAGAGCCTCACTCCTGTTGCTCGGCCACGGTTCCCTCCCGGCTGCCTCTTCCCGGTGCCGGCTCAGCGCTGCTCCCGAGGCTGCGGCGGGGTCCTCAATGTGGTGTGGTTGGGTTTGGGTTTGTTTCAAGCCTCACTCACTCATCCTCTCATTCCCAAACATTCAGCATCCGTGCACACTCCTCACTTCCGGGTTTTTGTTTGTTTTTTTCAAAAGATTGGAGATTTTTTTCCAGTGGGGGTCTCAGGTGTCGTCCCAATGGTAACGGATCTGGAAGGGGGGGAAAAGGGAAAAAGGGCGACGTCAGCAGGGAACTGGGGTTTGGAAAGGAAGGGGGGGGAATGGGGGGAGCGGATCTTGGGAGGGCTTTTCCAAACTTAGTGGTTCCAGGATTCCACAGAATCCCAAAATCCGACATTCTGGAGAAGAGAAGGAAGAGGGGGGAAAAAAATTGACTTTACAGAACCAAAAGAGAAGTAACAGGGACACCAAAGGAATTTGGAGGTGGATGACAAAGCTGGGACACTTATTCTGTCAAAATAATCCTCCCTGCAACCTCCTCCCTTTGCAAGGGGTTTCAGTGGAATCAGGGAGTAATCCTGTGTTGGGAGGGAGCCTTAAGGATCAGATTCCAGCTCCCTGCTCCTCGCAGGGCTGCCCAAAGCTCAGTGTGGGACTAAGAGCAGCACCCAGATGCTCCCTGAACTCCAAGGCTTCGATTCCAGCAGGTTTGGAAGGTGCAGGATGGTCCCCAAGGAGCACAGGTGACAGGAGGGACAGGGACTTTTTATATGGACAGAGGGAAGGGTTTTAAACAGCCAGAGGGCAGGAATAGATGGGATACTGGGAAGGAATTCCTCCCTGGGAGGGTGGACAGGCTCTGTCACGGGGTGCCCGGAGAAGCTGTGGCTGCCCCAGCCCTGGAGGTGCCCAAGGACACACCCTGGTCTCCTGGAAGGAGCCCCTGGGGGTGGCAGTGGATGAGTTTAAGGTCCCTTCCCACCCAAAGCATCCCATGACTCCCTGTTTCACACCCAGTCCCTGCAGCCTGGTGGAAGGTCAGCACGTTTCTCTCCCGGGATTCGTTCTGACAGACAAACCCACACACGGGGCTTGTTGAGAGCAAAAAATAAACGAGGAGAAAATAAACCCCCTGGAGAACGGCGCTTTTGGGATTGTGCCTCTTCCAGGCACAGCTGAGACAATTCCCTAATTATGGAGCAGGAAAGGGGGTGGGAGGGAGCCCTTACCAAGCTTGATTCTTCAGTTTTCTCAGCTCTTTAGTCGCCCAGGTAGCGAGAGTTTTTGTTTTGTTTGTCTTGGATTTCCTCCCTTCCGTTAGCAGTTCATGGATCATGGGTCTGGCTTCTACTAATTTCAGAACATCTTTCCCAAAAGCTGTACACAAATCCCTGGAAGGACAGAGAGAGAGAGAGAGGCTTGGAGCACCACAAACAGCTGTGCCAGCACACAGAGATGTGACTCACAGATCCTTTGGAAAAGGCTGCACATGGTCACTGATTTCAGGCTTGTGACTAAAGAGATGTCCAACCTCCTGAGCAGGGGTTGATCCTGCCCTAAATTCAGCAGGAAAGATTCAAACACCGCAAAGTGGGTTCCTCTGGAACATGAGGATGGGATGCTTTCTGGTTCTGAGCATTTTTAAAGCTTCTTTGAGCTCACCCTCAACCTGGAATTTCTGTAACAACTTTCACCCTCACTCACCACTGCACACCTTGAGTTAAGCTCCCAGGAAAACCCTGACATTAAATACTCGAGACAGGCAGGAAAAAATGCAGATTCCAGGATTCTTGTCCCAGCTGGAAGGGGCTGGGCAGGCCTTACCCTATGAGTCCAGCAGCACAGGCCACCACTCCATCCGTGTGATCCTCGTCCCCAGCGATGTGGTCGATGTAGGACAGGATAAATTCTACTCTGGGCTGCACCAGCATCACATCAGCTGCAAAGGAAAGGCTTTGGCAGAGCAGGGGGACACAGGGATTGGGGACAGCACAGTCCAGGGATTCCCGTGATCCCAGAACAGGCAGAATCTGACCCTCAAGAGCTTCTCTGACAGGGAGGGGAATGCCAGAGGAGCCACAGTGAAAGGCTCCAACTCCACTCCCGGCTCGTGGCAGCAGAGTGTTCACTCCCACAGGGCAAGGAATGAACAGGGATATTCCCATTGATGTGACAACCATGGAGAAAAGGGGCTCGGGGGGGACCTTATTCCTGTCTGGAAGGAGGTTGGAGCCACCTCTTGGGCTCTGCTCCCAGGGAACAAGGGACAGGACAAGAGGAAACAGCCTCCAGTGGCACCTGGGGAGGTTCAGATTGGATAGCTGGGAAAATTTCTTCGTGGAAAGGGTTGTAAAGCACTGGCACAGGGCAGGGGTGGAGCGACATCCCCGAAGTGTTCAAAAAACACTTGGGGACACGGGCTGGAGGTGACAGGGCAGTGCTGGGTTAACAGCTGGACTTGATGGTCCTGAGGATCTTTTCCAAGCTGAACGTTCCCGCAATCCCACCCAGGCCCAGCTCAGGCTACTCACGATGCACGTTCTCCTGGTCTCCCTTCAATCCCTGGATGATTCCAGTGTAGGCTTCCAGGCAGCCCTCCCTCAGCTCGTTCAGGTAATCCACCATGTCGTAGTCAGACTGGAAAAGGCCCCAGGAAGGGGAATGAGCCACTGGGAACACCCCGAGGACGTGCAGAGCCCGCTGCTGGGCTGGGCACACCTTACCTTGTCCACCTGTGCCTGGGACGCCTGTTGGAGGGTGTTCAGCACCACGTCCAGGTACTTCTTGAACTCCCCTCCGATGGCCAGGGCGATGTCCCCGAACACGGAGAGAATCTGGGGCTTCACAGACCGATGGACATTTTCATTCTGGAAGAGATCCCAGCACGGGTTTGCTCCGTTTGAAAGGGGGGGGATGGAGCCCATAAATGAAGATATTTACTCCGAATGCAAATCCTTGCCCCCAAGACGTTTGGATCCCGTTCAAATTGTAAGCAAGACAGTTGTCAAACACGGGATGATCCGAGCATTCCTCACACTTGTGCTTCTCCCACCTCCCACCTCCCTCGGAGTGTGCAGCCAACTGTTACTAATGAGCAGGGAAACGCTCACCCCCAAGTTCTCCAGGAGCAGCTGCATCACCTCGTCACAGAAAGGCAGGATGTTGGACTGCAGGGCCCTGCACAGGTCCCCAACCAGGCCCACTGCAGACAGACACACCTGCAGACAGAACAGCAACACCCCCAGCCGTGAGTCAGGGGCTCCAGCCTCGGGGATCCAGCTCATCCCAGCACTCTGGAGTGGGGAGAGGTCAATTAAACCTCGGGATAACGACCCCTCTGCCTGGTTAACCATCCCAGAGCTGAGATGCAGGTGCCAAAGGAGTGACAGGGATCTGGTCTGAACAAACCCCAGGGAACTGAGCGGGACTGGACGTTCCAATGGGAAGTCACAGCCAGCAGAACCTCCTTCCTCAGCGAGGCCAACAAAGGCACTGGAGGTTTCTGCTGCATTACACTGAGCCTGAACTTGAGGCCAGAATTAGAATCAGGGTTGGAAGGACCTTGAAGATCATCTCATCCCAGGGACACCTTCCATCTGAGCAGGATGCTCCAGCCTGGCCTCGGACATTTCCAGGGATGGGGCAGCCACAGCTTCTCTGGGCAAAGGGATTGATCCCTACCTGGTACTCGGCATAGTTCTTCAGTCCAATGCCAAGGAAGGGTTTGAAGGCATCCATGTACTTCAGGAACTCTCCACCTAAGACTGTGCATGGAAAATATCCCAGTTAGGAAGAAAATCCCCATTTATGACGTTTGCTGGAGTTGAACAAATAGGAAACGCACCGTTGTATTCCAGCCAAACCCAGAGAAGGTCAATTGTCCCCTGGACAAACAGGCACTGAGGGGCAGTGAAACATGTCCAGGTCCACCTGGACTCAACAGATTCCAAAGAGCCAAATTCCCTGCAGATTTTTGAAGACAAACAACCCCCTCCTGAGCTCAGGAAGGACGTGGAGACCTTCCTGACCCTTCAGAGGGAGAGGGGCACGGAGGGACCCTTCAGCCAGGGCTTGGCTTTGCATCAGCTGGAAACTCTTCCCCTTTCCACATCCCTGACTGCCACAGCAGCTGGAACACCCTCCTTTGGGAACAGCTGCTCAAGCTCTTCAGGGCTGTGCAATTCCAGCAGGGAATCCTCAGCGTGTTTATATTTAAGCAATATTCAAATAAAGCATTTCTGCCCTTCCCTGCCATCACCAGGATCAGCTGTGCAGCCTTCCCTATCCAAAAGTGACAAGCCCTTTGTCCCAAAGGGACACACAATTCCATTTTTCCTCACTGCTTGGCTTGCAATGATCCCACTCAGCCTCCTCAGTCACCTCCCAGTTTCCCTGGGCAATCCCACAGAACATTCCCAAGAGGAGAACCCTCCAAAACAGGCTCCAAATATCCAAAACCCCTCTGCTGCCCTTCCAAGGTGTCCTGTGCTCTCCAAGGAACCAGGTATGGAATTCCACTAGGAACAGGTCATGCCACTGCTCAGCCCCTCACCTGCCAGCCAGGATAACAGCCTTGGGAAATATGGAATACTCTGATCTCCCTGATGGTCCATTTCCAAATACCACATGCTTTTTTTGGATATCAAGGAATGGCTTGGATTGAAAGGACATTAAAAGCCCAGTTCCAGCCTAGATAAGGCAGAAGGGTTCAAGGAAAGGAGGTTACATCCAGAATTCCAGCAGCATATTCCTTTGTCAGCTCGTGGAGCTCCAGGTGATGCCACAGCCATCACCTTCCACAGCTCAGCCAGGAGGCTCCAACTGCCTGGAATTCCACAGCCCCAATTTAATGTCACATCACCCATTCCAAGGCTGATTTTTGCTGCTGTGATTCCTGACAAACAAGAGCAGTGCCTGTAAATCCCTGAGTCACCAGGGAGGGGGAAATCACTCAGGTAACCTTCAGTCTGTCCTGGAGCTACTCCAAAGGAACAGGTTTCCTTGGGATGGAAACCGGACAGAGCAGCAATAATTTGGGGGGTTTTCTGGCAAAATCTGCTCTGTTATAAAGTGAAACCAAACCACTGGAACATTGGAACCATCAGGAACAGAGTCTGGAGTAACCAGCTGTGGTGAGATTATGGAATACAGGATGATTTGGGAGGGACTTTAAATCCCATCCAGTGCCCCCCCTGCCGTGGGCAGAGACACCTCCCACTGTCCCAGGTTGCTGCAACCTGGCCTTGGACACTTCCAGGGCTGGGGCAGCCACAGCTTCTCCGGGAAATCCACTCCAGCCCCTCCCCAACCTCCCAGGGAGGAATTCCTTCCCAACATCCCAGCTAACCCTGCCCTCTGGCAGCTTAAAACCATTCCCTCTTGTCCTGGCACTGCGTGCCCATATAAGAAGCCCCTCTCTCTCCTGCAACGTGTCCCCTGTGCCTCGGGGACCATCCTGCACCCTCCAAACCTGCTGGAACGGGGCAGCCTCGAGCAAAACCACCAACTCCTGCTGGCTTTTTCCACCCAATCCCAGAGAGCAGGATCCCAGCCTGTCCCCACCCCAGCCCAGTGCTGACCTTCCACCAGGGTGCTGACAGCCATCAGGGCGTCCTCCTGCCCCCCCCCCGAGCCCGCCGTGCTCTGGAACATCCTCAGCAGCGAGGCCATCACCACATCCGAGATCTGCAGGGCATCCTGGTGCTGCACCTTCCTGAGCACGTTCTGCAGGGACAGGAGGGGACACTGGCACTGCCTCCACCCCTCTGGGGCCGGATGGGGCCCTTCCACCTCTCCCCTTCCCACCAAGGAAGGTGCTGCTTCAACAAAATCTGCTTGGTCTCTGTTATCCTGTTCGTTTGGCTCCACTCGACCTCCCAGCCACGGAAGCAGCTGAATTTACCTGTCCTGCTGCACGGGCTGCTCTCCCAGCTTTGCATTTGGAAGCTGGAATTAAATGTGAGCAGCCCAAATTGGAGCCTATGAAAGAGAAAAGGTCCTTTTCCTGTCACAGCAATGGGGGAGTGAGCTCGGAATGAAACCCTGGAAATGGGGGTTTATGGAAAGAGAAGGACCAACTCCTTCATCTGCAAAGCAAAATAACTACTTTGAGGCTGATTTTTCACACCAAAGAGGTGGAGTTGGGCTCCTTAAATAATTAATCTTGATTTATGGAATTACAGGGTGGTTTGGGTTGGGAGGGACCTGACAGATCATCAAATTCCAGCCCCTGCCATAGGCAGGGACACCTTGCACTATCCCAGGTTGCTCCAAGCCCCATCCAAGCTGGCCTTGGACACCTCAAGGGATGGGATTTTCTCATCTCCTTTTAAATATTAACAGTATTGTCTCCTTTTAAATATTAACAAATGCATTTCCAGCAGAATGAAGGAAAAAAGCTGCAACAACACAGTATGTTTGAGTATTTAACACTGAAAAAAGTCCCTCTGCTGAGTTTTTCTCAGTGATATTTAAGTATTTGCTGCAGCTGAAGAAATAATTCAGGTTCAGAGTTTGGGATAATGAAGAAACATGTTTATAAACTAAAACTGGCAGCTTAATTCTTGTATTACACTCCCCAGAGGCAAACAAAGCTGTGCTGGGAGAGATCAGTGATCACACTGTGCCAGAAGGAGATTCCAGACACTGAAATCTCCCCATTAAAGCCCAACTTAGGGATAGATTAATTCCCATCTACCCATTATTTTTAAAATTAACCTAAAAATTGGAGAGTGAAAGCCACCAGTGATGTTGTGGGGTTTGGAATGAGAAAATTGATTTCTCAAACACCACAAATTTCAACTCTCATCAACCTCACGAGCTGCTTTTGGGGAAAAAGGAACTATTTCCAATGGCATCTGCAGGAGTAACCAAGGAACTGCACTGCACTGGTGCTCCCAGTCACACTGGCTCATTACCAGATGTTTCATTTCAAGGACTCTCAGTGCATTTTAATTAGAGCCATTTGAAATAAGAACACCAGCCACCAGAGGCACATGAAGGAATTCAAGGCATGGTGGAGTTTTTCCTGGCTGTGCCAAGCACAGGGGTTGTTCAGGCTGTAGCCAACACAAGAGCCAAGCTGACAGCACATACAATCCCTCACTCCACCTTTCCCAGGCTGCCCACAGTGTTCTTTATTCAAATTGCCCCAAATTCTGTCACTGGAGTAGACTCAAGGCTTCTGATCCTTGTCTCACCTCCCACGTGTCAGCTGGGACACAAATCCTGTTTCCTCCTTGAGAGCTGATCAACAGGCCCCGAGCCTGGATCCTCAGGGGCACAGGAACATCCCTAAAATCACCCCAATCCCAGAAAAAACCCTGGAGACAGGGGGGGACTCACCTGGAGAGTAGCACAAAGCAGGGACTGAAGGTCATTGAACTGGATTCTGTCAGAAGTGCTCTGGATGTGAGACTGGAACGAAGCAGGAGAGAGGCTGCATTGGACTCTGGCACCACCAGGAGATCCAGACTGTGCTTAAATATTTGGGCTTTTTTCAAATTTAAGACAAGAGGGGGCTGTGCAGAAGCTTCGAACAGAATCCCAGAATGGTTTGGGTTGGAAAGACCTCCAAGCCCACCCAGTGCCAGCCCCTGCCATGGGCAGGGACACCTCCCACTAGCCCAGGGTGCTCCAAGCTGGCCCGGGACACTCCCAGGGCTGGGGCAGCTGCTCTGGAAGGGGGGGTTAAATTGGGATTCACCCACCTCCATCTGCAGCACTTGCTGGAGCCGCTCCATGATGACCAGGGTCGTTTTCTGGACAGCAGGATAACAGTCCTTGGCACTGTTTTTCACTATTTCCATCAGAGATTCATATGCAGAACTCCTCAAGTTATTCTGGTGTCCATCAGGCCTGCAACAGAAGGAATCATTTGCAGCTCCCAGTGCTCAGCCTTGCTTAGAAACAGACTTCTTTTTATTTTAGTAAAGCAGCAACAGCTACATCTCAGTGCTGTGACAAGCAGCACTTGCATCCCTGAATTTCAAGCTGTGAAAGCAAAGGAAATTTATGAAGCCACCTTTTTTTTTTCATTCCCTAGGAATGATTTTCAGTATCTTCAGTCACTGGGAAGAAGTAGAGGGAGAGAAAAAGCCTCCAAGTCCCTCAAGAGAGGTGAGAGGCACATCAGTGCCCCTCTGTGACACCCCCAGAATTTGGGGGGGTGTGTGAAATGCGATATCGGGGACATTCCTGTCACCTTCAAGGCACAGTAAAACTGCAGCTTTATCCTCTCTGTGCAGAAAGGAGAGCAAAATCTTTTGGGAAGGGGTGGAACCTCCAGCAAGAACCACAGGGAAATGGACAATTCAGGTGGATTTCCAGTTGTGTCCTGCTGCAATTCCTGATTATCCAGTGCCCTGCAGGCACAGCCTGGCTGAGTCTGCACTCAGAACTCACATTCCAAGTAAAACTGGACATTCAAGGCAAAACAGGACACTCAAGGCCAAACTGGGCACATTCAGAGCCAAAATGGGGAGACAAAACCAGGAGACTCAAAGTAAAACAAGAGATCCAAAGGAAAGCCAGGAGATCCAAAGGAAAACAGGGAAGGGACCCTCTTGGGGGAACTCCATGTACCTGTCTGCAGTTTCCAGAAGCTTCTGCACTATCAGCTCGAAGGAGGAGGACAAGCAGTAGGTTGCTGGTTCTTCCTGATCATCAGCCACATCTGCAGCTTCATAGGCAGCTTCAGCAAGGCTGGAGAAGGCCTGGAACACAAAAAAACATTGCTTTTATTCCCTGAGTTTACCCTCAGTGGTCCAGGAACTCACATTCCAGCAGTTTTCTAAG
>VWZF01006073.1:46413-61726 GCA_013396755.1 Sclerurus mexicanus
CAGAAACCCCCCCCCCCCCCCCCCCCAAAAAAAAAACCCCCTAGAGGATTAACAACTCCAGAGCAAATTGTGCTGAGCCAGGTGGGTGGGAGGAGTTTCCTGGGTTTCATTTTCATTTCAAAACACACCCTGATCATCATCCTGAGCTGACAAAAAGCCACAGCTCCGAGGACTTTTGCCAGGAGCAACGGAAGCCTTTAAACCTCTGGAATAGTGGAAGAGCAGATCCTGCCATTTCTAACCCCTGCTGTGACATGCAAATCCTCCTCTTCCTTCAGTTCTGCTCCAGCAGCTCTCTCTGAAGGCAGGGAGGGACATGGAGCAGCAGAGATGCCTCTGGGAGTGGATCTGCATCAAGATAAAATCCTCCTGCTCCCCAAATTAGCTCTGGAATCACCACAGGGGAACAAGGTTTTGCATCTCTTCCTTAAGCCAATCCACCTGTCTCCCAAAAAACCCCTAAATCCCAGCATCCCTTTTCCAGACAGCCATTACATGTTACCAGGGAGTTTCCACAGCATTTATAAAGTGAAGGCAACTTGTACACTCAGTGAATATCCTATTTTTACTCCTGAAAATCCATTTGTTCCTTTATCCTTTCCTACCAGTGCCACAAAAGGAGACTTGGGATAATTTAAGTGTCAACCACTGTGTGTGTTGGGTGAGCAAGACATGAATCAGCCTGAAATCCATTTAAGTGTGTGTGGAAAAACAGGGAAAAATATAGAAAAGATTTTTGGGGGAAGGGGAAAAAAAAGTAGAGGAAATAGAAAAGAATAGAATAAAGCAGAAAAAGCATAAATGTGTGTACTCATATCTATTCCTTCGTGCTCCAATATGTTCCAAAACCTCCTGAGAGGAGGGGGGAGCTGGGTGGGATTTCAGGCTCTGCTCCCAGTGCCAAGTTACAGGACGAGAGGCAACAACCTCAAGCTGCTCCAGAGGAGCTTCAGCTTGGCCATCAGGGAAAATTCCTTCCTGGAAAACAGCAGCCAGCCATCCCAAGAGGATGAACAGCAGGAACCACCATCCCTGGAAGTGTCCAAGCGCCCCCTGGAACCGCCTGAGCGTCCCACGGAGAGCTGCGCCCCCGTTCCCTGGCTGGGATGTGTTTCCCTGGGATCCCGGGGGGCTCCTTACCCAGCAGACGTTGGTGGCCACCCTGGGCTCTGCACTGAGCCCCTCCATGAGGCACTGCAGCAGTGGGGCCAGGTAGATGTCATTGATGGCAGCCTCGGGCAGCATCTCACAGATCCTCCCCACCGTCCAGGCCGTCGTGTCCCTCACCACCACGCTGGGGTCCTTCATCAGCTCTATCAACGTGGGCATGGCCTGCAGGAGCAGCCACGTCAGCGTGTGTCAACGGAGAGGATTTACCACCATTGTCATCCCTGAAACAACCCAGCTGCCTCCACGCAGAGTTTTAAACGTGCAAATGCTCCTCTCCACTCAGTCCCACCCTCGGAGGAGGCAGCATTTGAGCTGCTCTTTGGTGGTGGAGCTGCATCAAGGTAAAACTGTCCTGCTCCCTGAATTAGTTCTGGAATCCCTGCAAAATGTAGGTGATGGGGAACAAGGTATCTCATCTCTTCCTTAAACCTCCCCTGTCCCACCTGGTTTCCATCACCCTGTACCAGGGACAGTTTCCACAGCGCTGACAAACTGAAGGCAGCTTCCACACTCAGCAAATATCCTAATTTTTCTCTTTAAAGTCCATTTTCCCCCTTCTTCTTTCCTACCAGAGCCACAAACCAGACTGGAGGTAACTTGGTGCCACCACACTGTGTGTGCTGGGTGGGCAAGGCCTGGACCAGCTCCCAAATCCAGGATTTTAACATGTTCCCTTTGAGCTCTCAACAGCCTGGGGAGGCCAGGACATTTCAGGCCACAGTTCTGATGTTTTAAAGTTCATACAGTTATTTCCCAGGGAGAGAACGTGAAGAACTGAGGCACCTGGAGTCAGGAATGCTGAAATCCTGGAGTCCTAGAGCAATGTAAACAAACTATCTGCTCAAGGCCAGCAAATTCCCAGCGTAACCTCCTACAGGGCTCCCAGTCCATGGCACGGCTTGGAACCGCATTATCTCTCAATTCCCTTCCAACCCAAAGCATCCTGTGACTCTGAAATCTAAAACGTGATTAAAAGGTGGTATCCTTCTGATTCTCCTCAAATTAACAGCAATATGCAAACCACAATCCCTGCTCTAAATAATCCAGGGACTGTTTTGCTCCACCAGCCTCCAAAACCAAGTGATATCCTTCTGATTTTCCTTAAATCAAGAGCATGTGCAAACCAGAATCCCTGCTCCAATTAACACAGAGATTTTGGGCTTTGCAAACCTCCAAATCCAGGTGATATTCTTCTGATTTCCCTTAAATTAAAAGCATGTGCAAACCAGAATCCCTGCTCCAATTAACACAGAGATTTTGGGCTTTGCAAACCTCCAAATCCAGGTGATATTCTTCTGATTTCCCTTAAATTAAAAGCATGTGCAAACCAGAATCCCTGCTCCAAATAACCCAGGGATTTCTTGCTCCACAAGCCCCCCAAAACCAGGTGATCTCCTTCTGATTTTCCTTACATTTAAGAGCACGTGCAGAGCAGAATCCCTGCTCCAATGAAACCAGGGATTCCTGGCCCTCCGAGCCCCCAGCCCTTACCTGTATTACTAAAGGTTTGAGCTGGTTGGGCTCCGGCCCTTCCAGGATGCATCCAAAGGCCATCACGGCCGCATCCCGGTACCTCCAGTCGGGATTCTTGATGTGCTCCTTGATGAAGGGCAGCACGTGGGGCACGATGTCGTCCTCGCAGCACGTGGCCAGGAGCATCAGGCACACCCCAGCTGCCTTGCAGGGGTTCCAGTCGTCGTCATCGTCGTTTTCATCCTGAAAGAGCAGCGGGAACATCCCTCAGGATCCATGGAATTAACCCCGGTTTAGCACCGGGTGTTGGGTTTACATTAATCCAAGGCTGGATGGAACAGAAGAGTTACTCACACCCTCTGCACCTTCCCAACTCTGCTGGGTGGCCTCATCCCTCTCCCAAACTGCTTCCCTCTCATCCAGGTGGGGATTTTATCCCTTGGATCCATGTCCTCCATCCCGGAGCGGCTCCTGCTCCTTCCCCCACTAAGCTCAGGGTTTAAGACAACCCTTTAAAGCTGCAGCCTGGGCTTGGCTCACCTGGTATGTTTAACAAGCACCTGAGAGCCTCCTGCCACTCAACTCCCCTCATCCAAGGCAAGAAACAAACAGGGAAGCAATTCCCTGGATTGCCTCCGAGCACTTTTCCCAGCCAAATGACCTCTGTCCCGTGCAGCTTAATTAACAGTTTTGTTTTCTAATTGGACCTGCTGTAGCAGCTCCATTAATTTTGATTAGCTTGGGAAGCACAGCCCAAACAAGTCCCTGCGAAGTGTTTAATAGGTACTTAATAAACACAAGCCTCAAAAACCCCAAGAATTGGATCTCAGCATGTGCAACATTGGGTTTAATTCCATAAAAATTCCCTCAGGGATACAGGGAACGACGAAAGACACAGAACCCACAAGCACAGGGAGGCAGCCCCAGTCTCAGCCCCAAAACTGAGGCATCACCTGCTCAGAGTGGTGCATGAAATGTCATCACAGACCAGGGACTGCCACACCCTGGGGCAGCTGGAGCAGGAACCCCCTTCCCAAGGGATCCCAGAGCAGCATCCCAACAGCCCCGAGCTCCAGCAGGGATTGGCAACTCACCTGCTTTGTCAAGGTCTGTGTCAGAATGGGCACCAAATACTGCAGAGCCCCCTTGGCATAGAACTTGCTGGTGTGCTCTGGGGGCCTCCCTTGCTCTGCTGCCTGGAAGAAAGGGATCAGCAGTGGATTTCCAGTGGCTAAAGAGGCTGAATTATAATTATAGTCCTTTAAAATTATTATATAGTGTGTGTATATATGTAATGTGTGTGTATGTATGTAATATATAAAATATATCTCACAATATCTAAGATATATCAATAATATAACACTTTATACATATTCTGGACCATATTAGACATTCTGTATGTTATATCATACATTACTTATACCAATCACATCATTATATCACTACATTTATTACATAATGCACATTTTGTTAGGTATAACATATCAATAGTATTGTATATAAATACATTATATATCATTAATACACCATATAAAACTATTTCAGTATAAAATTACTATTATTACATATAAAATCATTACCAACTCCCTTTATAAGCCCCCAAATTCCCCTTCCACGCTTTCCTCTCCTCCCCAGCACAAATCCAAAGTCAGGAAGCTCAAGGACACCCAGTCAAACATTGCAGTTTCATTCCCCATTCCAGGCACACCCAGGTCCTGCTCCCAGGGCACGATTATCCCACTTTTCAGGTGTAATTACCAAGTGACCCCGAGGGGAGGGAGCAAAAGGTGCTCAGCAAACAACCCAAACCCACGAGCTGCTGCCTGTCCTTTTCTCCTTGCCTTTTTTTTTGGGGAGGGGGGGAATATTCAACGTAAATATATATTTAGCTGCTTTGAAAGATGGAAATGATTCATCTCCAGCCCTTCAAAGTTCCAGCTGTTATTGATCTCTGCAGTTCATTTATGCCAACAGCATCTGCATGCAGAACAATACCCCAAATCCAGCCCCAGCCATTCCCAGGGATAATTACTTTTGATTTCATCCATAGTTTTATATTTAACTCATAGATAATGTATTCTATGGAATGTGATCCATCTTTCTGCACTCTGGGGTAGGACTGAGCCCCTCCTGTTTGTGACAGACCCCAAAATTTAAGGGTACAGGGTCCCCCAAAACAGCAGGTAATTACAGAATTCCTCTGGATTCCTTGTGATATAAAAACATAACGGCTCAGGACACTCCCAAAGAACACTGATTCCAAGATCTTCCTGGCACTGAGAATTCCCTGGCCTGGAGTACATGCTCAGTGCACATTTAGGTTAACCTTGGAGCTGGAGTTGGGTCTGGAATTCCTCCCTGGCACGGGTTGCCCAGAGGATTTTTGGATGCCCTATCCCTGGAAATGTCCAAGGTCAGGTTGGCCAGGGTTGGGAGCAACCTGGAATAGTGGAAGGTGTCCCTCCACATGGCAGGGGGTGGGACTGGAATTTTAACACCCTTCCAACCCAAACCATTCCATGACTCTGGGATTAAAGGGAATCCCAGACGCAGCTCCCCAGCTAAAGCCACACATTTACCCTGGAGAGCAGAACCACTGCGTCATTTTAACCCATTTCTTCCCCAAAATGGGAATCCCAAACTCCCATTGCAAGTGCCCAAAACAAAAGGAGGAACGAAGACAGCTGGAAAACACTTCCAGGCGCGGTCAAAGCCCCGAGCTCAGCATTCCCACATGGATCCCAAGCCTTCCCAGTGCTCCCACCTCCGAGGCCTCTATGGCCAAATCCATCTCCTCGTCACACACGTTGGACCAGAACTCGATTCCCTGCAGAGCCACCTCGTCTATGTCACTCTTCATTGCCTCGATAGTTATCTGCAGAACCGGAAAAAAAGGGGGGAAAAAGGACATTTCAGCAAGTTGTTTCTCCTGGAATTCGCCTCCCAGCTCTTGGCCTGGTGGCAGGAGACTCCAGACTGGCTGAAATCGGATGCCACATTGGAGTTATTGTTCTTGGAACTTCCAAATAGGATTATTTTATCAGCTCTGAGCCCCTCGGGAGGGCTGAAAAGCAGCTACAAGATCAGCATTGTCCCAGCTTTTGGAGCGCCAGGTCTGAGACTCCTGCTGCTGGTTTAGGGATTTTGCTGGGAGAGGGATTCCCAGCATCCAGGCACAGGCAAAGGAAGGAAAAGCAGGAACGTGAGGAAGCTTTTGGAAGAGGTTAGGATAAAGGTGGACAGGGAGATCAGACAAATAACTGTGAGAAATATAAACGCAAACAAGGGAAGATCAGCGAAATAAATGTGAGAAATAGAAACAAAGGAAGATCAGCCATAATATAAATAAATGTGAGAATCAGAGCCACAAATGAGAATTATAAATACAAACAAATATGAGAATTAGAACTACAAATAAATATCAGAGAGATAAAGAAAAGAAAGCTGAACACTCACAGCAAACAGAGCAGGGCCCATGTAAGTCTCCATATACTGATAATAAAGGGACATAATCTTCACCAGGTTCTGTAGGGCAGCCACTCGTACCTGGTGGGGAAAAAAGGGATTATTTACCACAATTCTGCCCTTCTTCCCTGCCTGGGGTGTCAGAGGTTCCCCCTCAGCTGCCCCACAAAGGTGCAGGGACAGGCCAAGCCCTGAGCTCACTCACCCTTGTATCTGGACACTGTGTTGCTTCACAGACTACTTGCATAATAAAGTGCCTTTCAGACTGGAGAAGGAAAGAAAAAAGAACATTAGAAGCGTCTCACAAAAGCATTTGAGGCCTTGCAAGGCTTCCTGGGGAGGCTGGGCTTGAGTCTGGACTAGCCCAGTCCCTCCTGCAGCACTTCTGAAGGTTCAGGGACAGCACAGGGCACTCATTGCACTATTTTAAACCATTTCTTGCCCCCAAAAGGGGAATCCCAAGCTTCCTTTTTGAAGTGTTTAACAGGCTGTCTACAATAAAAAGTGAAATAAAGACTCAGCTTTTCAGGGAAAGAAAAAAAAAATAAAAAAATCCTGCTTCTCCCTATTTCAGCAATTCCTTCAAGAAAACTCCAGTCAGGACATCAAGTTCTCCAGGGGCAGCACCTGGATTCCCACGCTGTGGTAGGAACAGATTTATTTGTTGTTATTATCATTATTTAACAGGTTATTTAACAGGACTGAACCCACAGAAGTGGAGCCTGAATGGATCAAGCACCTCCCACCCCCAGTTCTGGAAGAGTCAGTTGATCCCCATCAACACCCCCTGAGGAGTTTTTAGGCTGAGTTTTCACTAAAAGCCCCTCTAAAGCTGAGCTTTAGCATTAATCCCACCTTCCCACACTGTCCCTGGCAGAGAACTAAAGGACTGACTTAATCTGAGGAGGAAAAGGCTAAAAAATCAAGAGGTTTGGCTGTTCTGCAAAGAGGCTCATCCCGAGGCCCCCGCTGGACTTTTCCTCCCCCAGCAGATTCCAGAGGCCAAGTTAAACCTGGATTGGAGCCACAGCCCTTGAAAGGAAGTGCTGATCCAAGCTGGTCCTCGTGCAGCAGGGCTGGATCAGGAAGCAGAGCATCCAACAGGCTCAGCTCTAAGGTCAGTTCTAATTTACCTCCCTCCCCAGAAAAAGAAAAGCCAACGTTCCCTTCCCACTGCGGATCTCTGGGACACGGGGGATTCTGGAGCTGAATCCAAGTCTCAGTCTGAACAGGATTATCCATCAAAACTCAGCGTGGTGCATGATTCCTCATCACAGACCGTGGATTCAGCCCTGGGGATGTGAGGCCAAGGCTTGTTTTCCCCCCCTCACCTCTTTGTCAAAGTTTGCTTTGGTGAATTCCAAAGAGTTCAGGAGTGCGTTTGTAGCCGCCAACTTCACGTTGTTGCTGGGCTCTTCCTTCCTCATTCCCTGGATGATGGCTGTCAGGATCTCATTGGATTTGTCCTGGAGCTGCTCTGGATCCTGCAAGAAGTTTTCATAAAGTTATTAAATCCCACTGTATCAAACAGAAGCCAACAAGCCCCAGGATTTGACTTCATTCACCCAAAATGGTAAAACCCACTGATTTCCAACTAATTTCTGGCCTGGGCAGAGCTCTGCACCAGCACCCCTGGTTGAATTTACCAGTATTTTTTAGACATAAAAGCAAAAAAATGCCCTGCCTGGACCAGCAGCAACAGGGAACTCTTAAACAAACACTCAAAGCTTAAAGAATAAAGCTGTGAAAACACTAAAGAGTCACTTTTCTTTGTGGCAAATGAAACTTGCAGGATCCACAAACAACTGGAGGAATTGTTACATCAGAATTTATCCAGCTGATAAATTTAACATTCCTAAACCATGGTCACAAAACTTTAAAACTCTAAGGAGGCTCTTATAAAAGAAATACAAGGTGGAAAATACTCAACCAGCAAGTCAGAGCACCCAAAAATCCCGAGGTTAGTGATCCATTCCACCCCAAAACCCAAGGAACAGGCGCTCCAGAGTCACAGGACAGATTTCCTCTCTAATTTCACTTCCCTCCCCAGTGAAACCAACCCCTCGAAGCCAAATGAAAGCCCCAAACACAAGAGCTCTCCTCCAGGGACACACCACCAGGACATCCCCCAGGACACTCAGTGGCACCACAAAACCAGCTGCTAAATCCAGTTTCCAGTGACAGGTCAGACAGGACAGTTTCCCAAGCAATTCCCCCCAGACACTGCAGATCCCTGAAAAACCCACCAGAGCTTCTGCAGAAGGTGCCTCAAAAGAGCTCAACATTCCTGCCTGTGCCTCAAAAACTCCTGAATTAACAAGAAAGGGGCTTCTCAAACCATATGAAGGGTCAGGTTTCCTCAAAGCACAAAGGAACCAAAGCCTGGTCACTGTTGTAACACCAGTTTACCCAATATTTGGATGCTGAGCTGGAGTTTCCTCCCAGCCTCGTGTGACCACAGAGACTTAAACTCTCCCTTTAGGAAACATGACCTGGATTTGTGCTGGGAAAGCAGGTCAGTCCTTCCAGGCACCATTCCTGGGTTTGCTCCCAGAGTTCTGTCAGCAGGATTAGAAGGAATCAGCACAAGGAAGCTCCACAGCCTCCTGGATATGGAATCATGGAATGCTTAAGGTTGGAAAAGCCCTCTAGGATTGTCAAGTCAGGGAAACATGGAATATCCTCAGCTGAAAGGCATCCATAAGGATCACCCAGCCCAGCTCCTGGCCTTGCACAGGACATCCCAAAATCCCACCATGGCCCTGAGAGTGTTGTCCAAATGCTCCTTGAGTTCTGGCAGGTTTGGAGCCATGACCAAACCCTGGGAATTCCAGCGTCCTTCACCACTGGGAGAAGAACCTTTCCCAAAATCCAGCCTAAATAACCCTGACACAGCTTCAATCCCAACCACAGGAGGCTGTGGAAAAGGAACAGAAGAGGTGCTGGGAAGACCTTGGGAGCAAAATCCTCACAGGAATCCTTCAAAGAGCACCTCCTTGAACTCTGGCAGGTTTGGGGCCGTGACCAAACCCCGGGGAGTTCCAGTGTCCAACCACCCTCTGGGGGAAGAACCACGTCCCAACATCCAACACAGCCTCCCTGGCACAGCCTCAATCCCAACCAGAGGAGGAAACAAGGAGGAAAAGAGGTGTTGGGAAGACCTTGGGAGCAAAATCCTCCCGGAAAATCCCTCAGAGAGCACCAAACTTGCACTCACGATGTCCTGGCAGATGTACCCGATGGCCTCGAGCGTGGACTCTTTCATGTGCTCCGTGCTGTGCTGGTTGGTGACGTTGGCCACCAGCTGGGGGATGAGCTCTGGCCACTGGTTCATGGGAATTTCGGCACAGGCGATCCCAGCCACGCACTGGGAAGCGGAGCTGGGCCGGTACGTCTCCGTTCCCAGGGTCTGCAGCACCTGGAACAGAGCAGGGGGAGCTTTAGGGCAGGGACAGGCCTCGCCCAGAGCCTTCCCAACAAAGCCCTTGGCTTGTTCTGCTTCCTTGACCACGGAGGAATGAGAATTCCCAAAGGGAAGTGGTGATTCCAACCATCCAGCTGTGATTCCAGAGGGACCTTTAACTCCATGAACAGTCCGTGTGCTGTAACACAGCCAGGGCTCAAACAATCCCCCCCAACTTGGAAAGCAAAAATTATTAAAGTAGAATTGTCATCATCATCATTATTATATTATTTTCATTATTATTTAGAACTACCACAAAGCAAAATTAGTATCAAATTACTGTTTAAAATAATCCTAAAGCAAAATACTATTACTATTATCATTATTACCATTAAGCAAAATTTCAAAAGCCAAGCAGATTTCGTTTAAATTTCCCCCCCAAACACCGATTATTTTTATGCCAAAATAATCTAAATAGGGGCTGAAGAATTTTCTTTCATATTGCTATCAATTAGAAGGATTTCCTACAAAAAGATCAAACCCCAACTCGGGCTTAACACTCACATATTCTAAACATGGAATGGTTTGGGTTGGGAGGGACCTCAAAGCCCATCCATTCCCACCCCTGCCATGGGCAGGGGCACCTTCCACCAGCCCAGGGTGCTCCAATCCCCATCCAAACTGGCCTTGGACATTTCCAGGGATGAGGCAGCCACAGCTTCTCTGGGAAATCCATTCCAGCCCCTCCTCACCCTCCCAGGGAGGAATTTTTGGGGTGATGACAGTGGGGGTGTGACAAATTCCAGTCCCAACCACCCTCTGGGGGAAGAACCTCGTCCTGATTTCACCCCAACGCCCGTCCCGAACAAACACCCCCCAGGAAGCAGCACCTGAGCAGGTGCAGACGCTGCTTCTGCTCTGGAGAACGGGAGCAGCCAACGGGAGACTTTTTAGGTGGAAAACAATGGAAAAGTCATTCCACAGGGACCCCTCCCGGACAGAAACCCCCCCAAAAATTCCAACACTCACGTAGTTCTTGACCTCCCTGCGGGCGTTGGCGTCGATGGCCAGCCATCTCTGCTGGTACTGGGCCTTGATGTCGGGATCCTTGGAAGTCAGGGAATTCTTGATCTGCAGCCCCGCAGCCACACGAGCCACTTGGCTGTTCCCGGGATTTGCCAGCACTCTGGACAGTTCCACCAGGAAGGTCGGCTGGGGACAGAGAGCAGGGTGAGCCCCCAGCCCACCAGAGCAGGGAGAGGCCAGCACAGCCCAGGGACACCATCCAGGAGCTGCCCTGTCCGGCCCCGGCTCTATCCCGGGATTACGGGCCTTAAGCTCCTCATTAGGAGCTCTGGGAAGCGGCGGCAGCAGCGCTGACTCTGCTGCTGCCCGGGACTTTTTATAGCTCCCACCAGGGCCCGTCACCTTCCCTGCTCCTGCCTGCCCCGAGGATGCCTTGGAATAAACCACGCCCGGGGCACAGAGATGGATTTTCTGGATGGGAAGCGAGGAGGAATTCTGTGCTCCTTAATTCCTTGCTCCAAGGAATCCATGAGGGTAGTTAAGGAATCAGGTGCTGCTTTGGGGGGTTAGGGAGGGATTTGGGAGGTCCCAAACTCTCCCCTCTGCACCCGTGTCTTGGACTTCACATTCTCAGTGAGCCCAACACGGCTCTTAAAACGAAATTCATCGGAGTTGTTCCATCCAGAACTCCTCAACATTCAAACTGCAGGATACAAAAATGTGGGAGAACCTCAAGGGGGTGGAGACCAAAAGTATGATTAACCCCTCTCAGGGGGGAAAAATATCCCTGACAGTGGTGCTAAAGTCCTTCATTTTCCAACCCTTGATTTGACAGCTTCACATTTCAGAGGCTTCTGCTGCACAGAACAGAGCTGAAATTCCAGGGGTTTTATTTTCCTGCCCCTCAGAAGCTTTTTGCCTGCTCAGAAAACCTTCCCAGGAAAGACTGAAAGCAGCTGCATCACTTTCAAAACCATCCTACACCAGGCAGAGGAGTGGCTTTCCTGAAGATCTTTAACATCCAGTTACATTAAACCCATTTCTATAAGCTCTTAAGATATCTCTTAGAAAGCCTGAAGAGATTTTAAGATGCACACAAAGATTTTAGGGCACCAAAGAGCCATTTTTAAAATTAAATCAGCGTTCAGAAGTTCAACACACAACAAGTCCACGTTATCAATCACGGCTCTTAAAATAAAATTCATTTCAGTTGTTCCATCCAGAACTTTTTAACATTCCATCTGCAAGATTTGGGCACAAAAAATGTGGGAAAACTGAAAGGGATGAGGGTAAGGCATTAGAGATACTCTGAAATCTTAATGGAGCAGACAAAACCCTACAAATCCACCCCCTAAACCCCTTCAAACCACCCAGATCGCTCACGTTTTATACACTGATTTTATTCCAAGTGAGGAACCAGCCAAAGAAATGCTCACAGGACAAAATAAAAGTGTTGCTGCCGCCTTTGAGAAGAAAACTACTGAAACCCAGAGGTGAAGAAGCATCCTTGGGTTTCTCACTCATAAATTAGCGGGAAATATTGTCTTTTTACGGGGCTTTCGGATTAACTTCAGCTAAAAGTGAGAAGCATCACATGAAACCTCTCAGTAAACGCAGATGTGCAGCTTCCACCTCCAGAGGTGTCAGGGAACAGCCCAGACAAGGGGCTAAATCTGCTAAAAGGCGCTAAATCAGCTGGGGAAGGACAAGGGAGGGGAGGATGAGGAAGAGCAAGAGGCTCCATCACCCCCTTCCCTCTCCTGGGGCCATCCGGGCTCTTCCCACCCACCCACTGACCACATCCTGTGGTGGGAACAGGCCAGAACTCCACATCCTTCTGCCTCCTCCTCTCCCTTCTCCTGCCTCCTCCTCCAGGATTCAGCCCCTGTGGAGCTCCTCAGCCCCTTCCCAGCCTGGACCATTCCACATCCTCATCCCACAGCAGGACACATGTTTTCGGTCCCACCACAAGCTTTGCTTCCTCTGTTCCCACCTGGACCCGTCTCTCCCAAAGCAGAGAATATCAGTGAAACTTTGGAAAACCCACATCTCCCTCAGCTCTTTTCCACACCTGAAAACCAGGATCATCCACCCCAAACCCTTCATGTCACACAGCCCAGGAGCTCCAGGCTAACGCTGGGCGTTGTCCTGAGATTTCACCAACAGCAATTCAGAGGATTTTGACCCAAAATTGACATTTGGCACAAAGGCTGTATCAATCCCGATCCCGATGGGGCCTCACACACCTTCCCCAGAGCCACAGTGCCCCTGTGACTTTCCCAGGTCACACCAGTGGAGAGCACTTTATGGAAGTGCTTGGAGGGTGGCAGGTGGCAGTTTTGGGGTGATGACAACTGGGGTGTGACAAGGACAGTGCTGAGACACCGCCACCCAGCACCCTCCAAGAGCTCCCAGTGCTCCCCATCCCCTGCAAGGACCAGCCAGAGCTGCAGCCCCACACCCTGACTAAGCAAAAACCCTCCTCAGCCTCCAGCCCCCCTTCCCTGCTCCAGCACGGGGATTAGACCTGGGGCTCTGGGTTTACTTCCTCTCCCTTTGTTTTTTCTTTCGTTTTTAATACACTTTTCCCCTTTTTCTCTGCTTTAAGGTCACTGGTGGGCCTGGGTGCAGCCCAGAGGAACTCCGTCCTCCCCCGTTGCTCCAGTACAGCCCACTTGGAGGGTCCTGCAGGCAGCAACTGGGACTGGGCAAGGCTCCTGGTGGGCACTGGGACCCAGCTCTAGAACCAGATGGGGGTGCCAAAGGGCGAGTGGGGGTCCTGGGCCATGGCACTGGGACCCAGCTCTAGGACCGGGCGGGGTCCCTGCAGGTGGGCACTGGGACTCGGCTCTAGAACTGAGCTCTGGGTGGTCACTGTGACCTGGTTCTGTGACAGGGTGGGCTCTGTGTCCACCCAATGGTCCTGGTGGTCCCTGTGCCCTCTCTCCATGCCCGGGCAGGTATCCCAGTGGTCCCTGTGCCCCATCTCCGTGTCCTGCTGTGTGTCCCGGGCGGGTCCCTGTGCCCTATTCCTGGGTGTCCCAGCTGTCCCCGTTGCCATTCCCTGTGCCCTATGCTCATTCCCGGTACTACCCCTGTGCCCCACGCCCTGCCGAGTATTCCGGTGCTATCCCTGTGCCCCATTCCCATTCCCAATGCTATTCCTGTGCCCCATGCCCATGCCCTGCCGGGTATCCCTGCGGTTCCTGTGCTCCATCCCCATTCCCTGTGCCCCATTCCCCGTGCCCTGCCGGGTATCCCGGTGCCATCCCGGTGCCCCACTCCCATCCCCCGTGCCCTGCCGGCTCCCCGGTGCCCCACTCCCACCCCCGTGCCCTGCCGGCTCCCCGGTGCCCCACTCCCACCCCCGTGCCCTGCCGGCTCCCCGGTGCCCCACTCCCACCCCCGTGCCCTGCCGGCTCCCCGGTGCCCCACTCCCACCCCCGTGCCCTGCCGGCTCCCCGGTGCCCCACTCCCACCCCCGTGCCCTGCCGGCTCCCCGGTGCCCCACTCCCACCCCCGTGCCCTGCCGGCTCCCCGGTGCCCCACTCCCACCCCCGTGCCCTGCCGGCTCCCCGGTGCCCCACTCCCACCCCCGTGCCCTGCCGGCTCCCCGGTGCCCCACTCCCACCCCCGTGCCCTGCCGGCTCCCCGGTGCCCCACTCCCACCCCCGTGCCCTGCCGGCTCCCCGGTGCCCCACTCCCACCCCCGTGCCCTGCCGGCTCCCCGGTGCCCCACTCCCACCCCCGTGCCCTGCCGGCTCCCCGGTGCCCCACTCCCACCCCCGTGCCCTGCCGGCTCCCCGGTGCCCCACTCCCACCCCCGTGCCCTGCCGGCTCCCCGGTGCCCCACTCCCACCCCCGTGCCCTGCCGGCTCCCCGGTGCCCCACTCCCACCCCCGTGCCCTGCCGGCTCCCCGGTGCCCCACTCCCACCCCCGTGCCCTGCCGGCTCCCCGGTGCCCCACTCCCACCCCCGTGCCCTGCCGGCTCCCCGGTGCCCCACTCCCACCCCCGTGCCCTGCCGGCTCCCCGGTGCCCCACTCCCACCCCCGTGCCCTGCCGGCTCCCCGGTGCCCCACTCCCACCCCCGTGCCCTGCCGGCTCCCCGGTGCCCCACTCCCACCCCCGTGCCCTGCCGGCTCCCCGGTGCCCCACTCCCACCCCCGTGCCCTGCCGGCTCCCCGGTGCCCCACTCCCACCCCCGTGCCCTGCCGGCTCCCCGGTGCCCCACTCCCACCCCCGTGCCCTGCCGGCTCCCCGGTGCCCCACTCCCACCCCCGTGCCCTGCCGGCTCCCCGGTGCCCCACTCCCACCCCCGTGCCCTGCCGGCTCCCCGGTGCCCCACTCCCACCCCCGTGCCCTGCCGGCTCCCCGGTGCCCCACTCCCACCCCCGTGCCCTGCCGGCTCCCCGGTGCCCCACTCCCNACGTGCGCGGCGCCCAGCGGGGAGCGGGAGTTACCGGGGGGATTTGGGGGGTCTCTGTGTCCTGCCCCCCGCCCGCAGGGTCAGCACGGCACCGGCATCTCCGGGAACCCTGTCCTGCAGCCCCCGGGACCGGGAGGAGCTCCCGAGGGCACCGGGATGGGGAGGGAACGGGGATGGATCTGGGATGTAGATCCACCCAGGATGGAGATGGAACCGGCATGGGGATGGATCTGGGATGTGGATCCACCCAGGATGGAGATGGAACCGGGATGGGGATGGATCTGGGATGTGGATCCACCCAGGATGGAGATGGAACCGGCATGGGGATGGATCTGGGATGTGGATCCA
>VWZF01006073.1:67654-103810 GCA_013396755.1 Sclerurus mexicanus
AACCAAACTCCAAATTCTTGGCATTCCGGGTGGCTCATCCCTGTCCCCCCAAGGGCGTGGCAGGACCGGTGGCACCGGGGGGGGGTGGGGGGCTCACACGGTGGCCGGGGGGGCCCTGCGCTGGGCCAGGAAGTGGTGGATGTTGTCGGCGTCGCGCTTGAGCCAGGCGGCGTTGAGCAGGATGTTCTCGCAGCACTGCTGCACCGTGCGCTCCGCCGACGGCGCGGGGTGGCTCTCGAAGAACGCCTGGGGAGGGAGCACAGCACGCCAGCGGCCGTCAGACGGGCACGGGAAGGTGGCACGGGTCCCCGAGGGGGTGGCGGTTACCTTTCGTCGGGTTGTGGCCCCGCCGCGTGGGGATTCTACGCCCTCTGGGTCTTTTCTAGTGGGTTGTTGGCAGCGGTTGCCCAGGGCACAGCTGGCACCTCAGGGGATGGGGTGGGTGTTAAAGAACCCTGGGAGACAGGGCAATGTTTCTGTCTTCACCCCCCGTGACTCGGCTGGGCTAACGCCCCTCCGGGGAGGCATCAGCACCTTCACACCCACCTGAGGGGTCATCTCTGCTCATGGGCCATCAAGGACCGGCACAACAGGCAGTTGCAATGACCTGGACCATCAAAAATTCCAAGAATATCCCATGACTCACAGAGTTAAATCACCCATTGTGGAATTCCTCACCCTTGGGGAGGCACTGGGCATTCTCACCTGAACCTGAGCATGTTTAACCTCAGGGTTTGGGCACTTCTGGTACCACTCGTGGGATCCAGAGGGGGATGAGAACCACAATGGGAGCGTGACCATCACCCTCACCAACAGGTTTCCTTCCCTTTTACTTTGCACTCAGGTGGCCCACATGGTGCTCAGCACAGGGGCCAATGAACACCATTCTGTTTGTGCCCCAGGGTGCTGGTTATACATCTGTTCTTTTGTGGGTTAAACCCAGTTTTTCTCTGTATCATTCTATTTATTGTAATTTTTTTAGTAAATTGTAACTCTGACTTGTAGTCTCTTTTGAGTTGGGTTCAATTCTCCTGCCAGTTTACCTTGAAACCAGCACACTTTTATTACTGAATCAGCAACTTGGTTTAGTAAAATCGCTGGCAGCTCACGAAGTATTAACAGGAACAATTAACAAGTGCTGGCAGTTATATTTAGTGTTGTGGAGTTGTGTTTACAAACTGGGCTCAGCCTGGAATCAGTACAGCTGAAACCCTCTCTGCTCTCATTCTTTGAACCTTTCTGGGNGCTGAATTGTTGATAATTTTAATAGAATTTCCAAATCTGGAGTGTGAGCAGGAACCAGTTAAACTCTACATTCACGGTCCAAAAGAAAAAAAAAAATCCCCACCGAGGGAACGAAAAAAAAATTAAAAAAAAAACCAAACTCCAAATTCTTGGCATTCCGGGTGGCTCATCCCTGTCCCCCCAAGGGCGTGGCAGGACCGGTGGCACCTGGGGGGGGNCGGGGAGGCATCAGCACCTTCACACCCACCTGAGGGGTCATCTCTGCTCATGGGCCATCAAGGACCGGCACAACAGGCAGTTGCAATGACCTGGACCATCAAAAATTCCAAGAATATCCCATGACTCACAGAGTTAAATCACCCATTGTGGAATTCCTCACCCTTGGGGAGGCACTGGGCATTCTCACCTGAACCTGAGCATGTTTAACCTCAGGGTTTGGGCACTTCTGGTACCACTCGTGGGATCCAGAGGGGGATGAGAACCACAATGGGAGCGTGACCATCACCCTCACCAACAGGTTTCCTTCCCTTTTACTTTGCACTCAGGTGGCCCACATGGTGCTCAGCACAGGGGCCAATGAACACCATTCTGTTTGTGCCCCAGGGTGCTGGTTATACATCTGTTCTTTTGTGGGTTAAACCCAGTTTTTCTCTGTATCATTCTATTTATTGTAATTTTTTTAGTAAATTGTAACTCTGACTTGTAGTCTCTTTTGAGTTGGGTTCAATTCTCCTGCCAGTTTACCTTGAAACCAGCACACTTTTATTACTGAATCAGCAACTTGGTTTAGTAAAATCGCTGGCAGCTCACGAAGTATTAACAGGAACAATTAACAAGTGCTGGCAGTTATATTTAGTGTNTCCAAATTCTTGGCATTCCGGGTGGCTCATCCCTGTCCCCCCAAGGGCGTGGCAGGACCGGTGGCACCTGGGGGGGGGGGGGGGCTCACACGGTGGCCGGGGGGGCCCTGCGCTGGGCCAGGAAGTGGTGGATGTTGTCGGCGTCGCGCTTGAGGCAGGCGGCGTTGAGCAGGATGTTCTCGCAGCACTGCTGCACCGTGCGCTCCGCCGACGGCGCGGGGTGGCTCTCGAAGAACGCCTGGGGAGGGAGCACAGCACGCCAGCGGCCGTCAGACGGGCACGGGAAGGTGGCACGGGTCCCCGAGGGGGTGGCGGTTACCTTTCGTCGGGTTGTGGCCCCGCCGCGTGGGGATTCTACGCCCTCTGGGTCTTTTCTAGTGGGTTGTTGGCAGCGGTTGCCCAGGGCACAGCTGGCACCTCAGGGGATGGGGTGGGTGTTAAAGAACCCTGGGAGACAGGGCAATGTTTCTGTCTTCACCCCCATGACTCGGCTGGGCTAACGCCCCTCCGGGGAGGCATCAGCACCTTCACACCCACCTGAGGGGTCATCTCTGCTCATGGGCCATCAAGGACCGGCACAACAGGCAGTTGCAATGACCTGGACCATCAAAAATTCCAAGAATATCCCATGACTCACAGAGTTAAATCACCCATTGTGGAATTCCTCACCCTTGGGGAGGCACTGGGCATTCTCACCTGAACCTGAGCATGTTTAACCTCAGGGTTTGGGCACTTCTGGTACCACTCGTGGGATCCAGAGGGGGATGAGAACCACAATGGGAGCGTGACCATCACCCTCACCAACAGGTTTCCTTCCCTTTTACTTTGCACTCAGGTGGCCCACATGGTGCTCAGCACAGGGGCCAATGAACACCATTCTGTTTGTGCCCCAGGGTGCTGGTTATACATCTGTTCTTTTGTGGGTTAAACCCAGTTTTTCTCTGTATCATTCTATTTATTGTAATTTTTTTAGTAAATTGTAACTCTGACTTGTAGTCTCTTTTGAGTTGGGTTCAATTCTCCTGCCAGTTTACCTTGAAACCAGCACACTTTTATTACTGAATCAGCAACTTGGTTTAGTAAAATCGCTGGCAGCTCACGAAGTATTAACAGGAACAATTAACAAGTGCTGGCAGTTATATTTAGTGTTGTGGAGTTGTGTTTACAAACTGGGCTCAGCCTGGAATCAGTACAGCTGAAACCCTCTCTGCTCTCATTCTTTGAACCTTTCTGGGTTTGGGAAACAAACCAGAAAATGCTCCAAAAAAGCAGCACAAACTCTAAAGCAGAGACCAAAGCAATGGTTGGTCCTTCCCACCCTGGAAGAGTCTGTGATTCCATGAAAGGCTGATGCTCCTTACCTGGACCAAAATGTCTTTGGTAAATCAAGAGACACCCCAACAATCCCACCCTGTCCCAGTCCCATTGTCCAAATGTTCCTGGAGCTCTGGCAGCCTTGGGGCCGTGCCCACTGCCCTGGGGAGCCTGGGCAGTGCCCACCACCCTCTGGGGGAAGCGCCTTTTCCTGAGATCCAACCATTCCCTGGGTCCTGTCCCTGCTCACACAGAGCACAGATCGGAGCTGCAGCCCCTCAGTCTCCTCCAGCTGCACAAACCAAGTGCCCTCATCCTCAGCTTCCCCTCCAGGCCCTTCCCCATCCCCCTGTCCCTCCTTTGGAGAGTCTCCAACAGCTTTAGATCCATCTTATGTTGTGGCACCCAAGGCTGTCCCCACCCAGCACTCAAGGCGAGGCTGCACCAGCACAGACTGAAAACCTTGCTGAGTTTTCTCCAAACAGGGAGTGGGAACAACAAAATCCCTCCATGCCTCTGCTAAAGGAAAGCCACCGTGGCTTTTCCATGAGCCAGTCCCCTCCTGTCCTGCCCTGTGCTGTCCTTGCTGCAGGGACAGCACGTGGCTCTGAGGAGCTCAATCCAGCCCCTCAAGCAGCACATCCCGTGGGTATTTTGGGACACCCGAAGGAGACGCTGGGGAATCCTAAGGCCACTTTCCACAAGCATTTGTCCAGGTATCAGGTTTCCCAGCGTTCCCCCCAGGCCTCTTTCCAAGCTGTGGAATGACCTCCAAGGAGTTTTGCTGGATGGTCTCCCATTTCCTTCTCCAGAACCAACACGAGCAACCCCTGCCAGCAGCAGAGGCTGGAGGAGCTTCCCCAGAGGCTGCTGTGACTTTGCACTTTCCAATCAGTTAAAGGAGAGGGAGGTGGCACAGCCAGGAACCATCCCTGCTTCCATCCAAGCAGCTTTTCCCGGGATTTGGTAGATCACCTCACACTAATGTAGCCACAAGGTGACACAGAGGCTCAGACACGTGAAGTGCTCTGGCCAAAAGCTCAGTGTGTGGGCTCAGGGAGTCCCCTTGGAAAGGGATTGGGATTTATTTAGGGATGATTTTTCTGGTGAATGCTTTGCAAAATGTTTTTTAAGGAAAAAAATACTAACTATAGTGTAAGATTTCTCTGTAAAATCTATTAAATCTTCTCAAAGAAAAGATCACTGCATGGTAAAAAGGGCAGAGTGGGCTCATGGCTCAGCTGACCTTTGGAATAAGAATTCCTTCTGAGTATTTTCCTACCAGGAAAGTGAAAATTAAGGGCCATATTTTTAGGTTTCTTCTTCCAAGAAGTCATTCTTGTAGAAGTGTGGGGAAAGGATAAATAGTCCAGCCCACAGCCATTCTCAGAACTCCAAGACAAGGGGGTGTAACAAAATCACATCACCTGGAGCCACCAAGTCCAGACTGCGGAGATCTGAGTCAAAGCACAAGTGGCCACAGAAAACTTGGAGCAGAGGGTGGAACTGAGCCAATTCCTGGCAGGAATTCGCCCTGGGTGTCACCCCAGTGCCCTGTCAGCCTGGGGAGGATGAGCCTCAGCTCAGGGTGGAACCTGGGGAGGAGGCTCAAAACTGCTGCCAAACTGTGCTGGATTTTATCAAAGTCCCAAGGAATGAAAGAGAAATCACTGGAATTGCACATTACTTCCAAAATGCTAATTCAAGACACGTCAGTGATACTTTACCCCACCCTAAGCACTGTAATTCAGGGACAGAATGGGGCAGAGCCACAGTCCAGCAACAAAGTCTACACGGAGCCTCTTGTCTCTGTCAGACAAAGCTTGTCACAGCTGGCTTAATCCCTTCTTGAATTCAAGTTTCTTACCTTCACTTCTGCAGCCATTTTATCATTTGCAAATCCATCCACTGTGAGCTGAAGGGAAAGACAACACAAACCAAGGGTGAGCCTTCAGCACTCCCAAGAGAATAGTTTAGGGTTGGCTTCTCCTCACACCTGCACGTACCTTTATTAGTCTGGATATTAAGAATCCACCTTGGTATCGATTATAAAGTTCCTCCCAATTGTCCCTTACAAATTTCCAAGCAGCTTTCCTGCCCTGCTTGCTGCCTCCAGCTACTCCTCCAATCACTGACACCGTGTCCTGGGGACGTACCTCTTCCTGGGGATGCAAATACAAGGAATGTTCCACACTCTTCCAACAAATCCAGCATGTTGGCTTTACGCTTTTCCATGCTGAATTGTCTCCATGAACTTCTAAACCCAATCCCTCAATAAAAGCTTTACCCACCCACCCCCAATTTTAAGGCACAACTCAAAGATTTAATCTGTCAATAAAAGCTTCTTTTTCCCCCCAAGAATTTTAAGATACAACTTGAGGATTTGATCACAAAGATAATTTCTCCTGTTCTAGCACATTTTATGCTCAGTGGTCAACCCCCAAGTGCTCTGAACACCCTTGCCATTCCCACAAGGCATGGATTACATAGTGCCCTGAAGGAATATCCTAATATTATTATTATAATTACTGTTATTACCCTAACATCCAGCAGCTTTCCCAGTGAACTTACTGAAAGTGCAAAGGTGAGAACTTTTTGAATCAGTTCTGGCTGAGAGATGGCTCCGAGAACACGTTCAATCCTGTTCTTCTCCTCCTGCATGTCTGCCTGTTTGTGGAGCTTCAGAGCCAAAGGGAACAGTGTTAAAATAGAAAATAATACAGCCTGACTTCTCACCTAATGAACTCACTGGCTATGGCAGAGCTGCTAATTAATCTTCTAGCCCAACATGTGACAAATTGACCTGGCTGGTGACTCAGCCTGCAGTTATTCCCCCACCACAGACTCGTCCCATGTCCATCAGCACCAATTAAATTAGCAATAAACTGATTTGCATCGCTGTTTATATAAAGGTCAAGCAGTATGTAGGGTCAAGTATTCCTCCATGCCTCCAGCAAGGAGGGAGCATCCCAAGAGGAGAGCTGGAACACTCCACTAGGTGGCAATTTCACACCAGCCAGGGAACAGGGACGGAGCCTGTGTGTGGACAACCCACACCTGAGAGGAGCTTGTAGGGTGACAACCCCAATTTCAGCCTCAGAGTGCACCCACCTTCAGCATGGTGTCCAAAGCAGAACTGTCTCCGTGCTTCAACACGGTCACATAGACCTAGGACAGAGCAGAACCAAGGAGTGTCCTCAAAACTGCCACAAACGCCCCAATCTCTACTTGTTTGGGCTGCAATTCACACAAGGGACACATCTGGGAGGTCCCAGCACTGATCCCTTGTGTGTTTTAAGACTGGGCTTTAGAGGTGTTTCCACTCCTTCACCTCTCCCTCGATTGCAGCATCATTTTGGCAATTCCAACCACAGCAGAAGAACCAGGTTGACAAGCTTGTTTCACCCTCCCCAGGATCCTTTCCTCTGGAAGCTGGTCCAAGCCTTGGGCTGATCTAAGCTCCCACCACCTCTGCCAAAACCAGCTGGTCTCACAGCCTGCCACTGGTTCCCTGCAGCTCCCTGCTAAGGGCAGCAGGGAGAGCCTTTTGGGCCCCAGGATGTGCAATAACCTACAGGACTCCTCAGATCAGCTGACAGGATGTGTTTGCCTTCCACGTGGTCCTTAAACCGGCGTCGGGCTTCTTCTAACGTTGCCTTGTGCCCAGCTTTGCCCAGTTTTCCCAAGACCAGACCCCTCAGAAGGGCATCTAGGTGACCTAGGAGTGAGGAGGAGGAGGAGGGAGAACTGTAATTATTGGGAGACACAATTGAGTCCAGGCCTTTTCTCCCTCTCCTTGGTGGGAATACATGGATTTTTTTCCCAGCAAGAGAGTCAGGAGAAGAGGATTCCAACCCAAACACAACATGTAAGTCTCAAACATGAGTGAAGTCAGGATTTTAACCATTTTACCTACACCAGGACTGACAGGGCAGGTAAACATGCACATGAATGGCTTTCCATCCTTGTAATCCAAGGATTTTCCTGCATTCCAGCAGATGGGAAGTTCAGCAGGGAATTTTTACCAGTGACTGAGCAGGTACAGAAGGGTTTTTCCCATTTTCACTCCTACTTAACACAAGGTTGTTTTGGGGGTTTGTGTTTGGTTTTAAGTACAAAAATACCCCTGAATGCCTGTTTTCCTCCCTCCTCTCCCCTTTCCCAAATTCCTGATGGCTCCCTTAGGCAAGAGTTCTCCAAAATCGCTGCTGGATTCCACAGAGGTTCCCCCCAAATCCTGACTTTGCGACCCATGGATTTTCCAAAGGATGCCAGAGCAGAAGTGTCCTACCCTCTCCAGGTTTGGGGTCCCAGCCCAGCCTCTCCCCGATGGGGGAGAAGACGTCCCTGACGAAGAGCTGGATCTCCTCGTGGAAGTCTGTGTGGGACAGCAGGGTGGAGAGGATGCCCAGGTTGCAGCTCAGGTCGCTCCACACCGTGTAATTGGGCTCGTTCACAAAGGCTTCCATGACTTTTAGAACCTCTACAGTGCTAATGATTCCAGCTCGGGCCTGCCGGGGACAGAACACGGATTAAACTGAGCTCTGCTTTATTTATTTATTGCTTAGGATTCATTATTGGGTTTTTACCGTTTTAGTAAATTGATAACAATAATCTTACTAATAAACAATACCCCTTAGAGTGAATAATATTTCTAATAAGTCATGACATCTTGAATAAATTAGTAATACCTATAATAACTAATACTATTTATGATAAATATGCAATGCCAATAGTCATACTTTTAAAGCAATGATAGTAATGAAATAAAGATTAACATATATGAATAAAATAAAAAACAAAATTAAAATAGTATTGATAAAATAATGACAAAATTATAATGATTATAATGACGATAATGATGATAATGAAAATAATGATTATAATAATGATAATGATTATAATAATGATAATAATGATATTGATAAGGATAACAATGAGAAGCAAAATTATGATAAGGATAATGATGATGATAATAATGATAATGACAATAGTGATAACAATGATAATAATAGTAATGCTAATGATAATAATGAAAATAATGATTATCATAATGACAGTAATGATAATTATAATGCTGATAATGATAAGGAAAATCATTAGGTTAATAACGATGATGATGATAATGATACCAATGATAACGACAATAGTAACGGTGATAATAATGGCAATGACAATAACGATAATGACTCTAATAATGATAAACCAGCAGCCCCAAGGCCCCCCGTGGCCCAGGCCACCCCTCACCAGGGAGAAGAGGTCGTTCTGCAGCCCCAGCCTGTCCACGGGCGGCAGGGACAGGTCTGCGATGGCCGGCACGAGCGCCTGCAGCATGGCCGGGCTGTACTGCGTGCGGAAGAAGCCCACGGTGCCCAGGTTCAGCTGAGGGCACACAGAGAGAGAGGGTAACTGCAGGGTGGGCACGGCCACGGGAGGCTGCAGCACTGAGGGGGGTGTGGGGATACGGGGGAAGCGCCAGGAGGGAGGGGGAATGGGTATTGCCCAGGAGAAATGGACAGGGAGAGAAGGGGGAGCTCCCTAGGAGCTGCTGTCTCCCAGTTTTCAAATTCTCTCTCAGCTTTTAAACTCTCCCAGCTTTTAAATTCTGTTTTTAAATTCTCTCCCAGCTTTTCAATTGTTTTTAAACTCTCAGTTTTTAAACTCTCTCTCTGTTTTTAAATTCTCTCCTGGCTTTTAAATCCTCTCCCACCTTTTAATTTCTCTGGTTTTAAATCCTCTCTCAGCTTTTCAGTTCTCTCCCAGCTTTCCAATCCTGTTGGTTTTTAAATTCCCTCTCAGCTTTTAAATCCTCTCCCAGTTTCTAAATCCTCCCCCAACTTTTAGACTCACTTTGTGCAGCAGAGCTCAGCACTCAGGGATGTTTTTCACTTGCACGTTTGCCTGGCAATGGCCACCAGAAAACCTTCCCACTAATGAAAGATAAACAGCACTATTTTTGCTCAGGATGGACTTGAACTAAACTCTGGTTGCCATGGGAGACTAAAAAAGCCACCACATCATCTCAACTCAAAAGCTGCCTCTAAACGCACAGGCTTGGATTCCTAAAAAGTTCCAGTTTACATTGTCTGGAGTAGTTTTGGAAGGGAGAGGGCTCCTCTAAGGAAGTGTCCAGAGAGGAGCCAAAATCCCACAGCAGCACAGATTGGCCCCTCCGGAAGGAATTGAAGACTCCAAGAAAGGGTAAAAAGAGAAAAGGAAAATGAAACGCAAGGGAACATTCCAGGGGCACCAAACTCATGCCCAGTCCTGCTCTCCCTCCTGAGGACTCACCTTCACCCACTGCTCTGGTTTGGTGTCCTTCAAAACCACGGTGAGCTCTGGTTTGTCCATCAGGATCTGCATTTTGGCACAGGTGGGGTCATCACTTGTGCAAATACTTATGGGCACCATCCACATGGGGAAATCCTCCCCTGGAAGGAGAAAGGATGGACAGGAAGGTCTGAGGAAAAGCACAACACTGGGAAAAAAGGTGTTCCAATGAGTCCCAGCTGCAGGCTCAGCACTGGCTACTTAAAATTAATCAGAAAAGAGGCACAAAACTGAAGGGAAATGAGTTTTAGGGTTAAAACCCAAGAATCTTTGAATCCTCTTTGAAGGCAAACATTGTCATGTCTAGAAGCACGGAAGATGAGTGGAATGTGTGTCTCAAGCAGAGGTGGCTTCCACATGAGGCACTTTTATTGCAGCCCCACCATAACCCAGCTGCTTCCAGAGCTCCTCAGAAGCAGCACTGGCCCCAGATTGGGCATTTCTGGAGAGACACAGAGCAGAGGAATTCTGCTCTCAGGAGCAGGACGTGGAAACCACATGTATGAGGGCTTCAGCCTCAGAATTCCTCCAGTTTTCCCACCTGAATCCAAGCAGGGCACCTGCCCTGCTCTGCAGTGGGGCTGTTCCACCTCCCCAAATTGCTGCCACTGCACGGAAAGCAATGATTGTCCCATTCCTGCTCATCTTACCAGTATATGGTCCACTGGCACAGAATTTCTTCTGGACTAACTTCAACACTCTGTCATCTTCTTGCTGAAGACAAAGAGAAGGAAAGAGAGGAAGGAATTGTTAGAACATGTAATTTCAGGTTCTGTTATCACTGTGTGTGTCCTATGCTTAAGGGGGTGTTTTCTCCTCTGGAAAAAGGTCCTCCCTCGGGAATCATTCCAAAGCACAAATCCCTGCTCCTGTCAGAACACACATGCCCTCTCTCTCAGCCAAATTTGCTCCCAGTGATCCTCCCTCACCCTGCAATTCTTGTGGAATAAGCATAATTGAGGTGGAATGAGAAGCAGGATGAGCTGAATCAGAGCCTCCCTCCCCCAGAACACATTTCACACACACAGAACAAACGGGCTCTGTCAGCAAACTCCAAACGTCCAGGGAGTTCCTGGGATAACTCCATATGGATTTGTACCAGGAAGCTGCACCTCCCTCCCTTTAGAACCAGCACTGGCACCACCCAAAGCAACCCCTGAGGAGGTTTAAATCAGTGGGTGCGCTAAACCTGATCCTAAAGCCCAGCTCGAGGCAGAGCTGCTGCTCTGAGGTGGCCCCGGGTTGTATTTACCTGTTCGGCTTCCACGTAAATGAGGGGGAATCCCATTTGTTTGGTCCACGTGTTCATCACAGCAGCAATGGGTTTGCCACTGGCTTTTTCCAGGCTTTCCCAGAGATCCTCTGCAGGAGAAAAGTCTGACTCAGGACTCCCAGAGTCTTGGTGTGTCAGGATTGATTAAGGACACCACAGGGGAGGTTGGGCTCTTACTCCAGTTTGTCTTTATGCTTTGGGTTGTGATTTTATTGAATTGTAACAGGTGACAGGCAAGGAAAAGGAAATAGTTGAAACCACTTATGGGGGAAAGGGGAGAAGCAGCTTCTTTACTATTGATAAAAAGCAATCAATACACACTGCAAGAAAATATAATAAAAATTAACATTAAATCTTCAAATAGAAGCATCCTCTCCTTCAGTTTTTTATATGTTATATCAAAATTGCTGAGCAAACACCACAGACTGGTTTTGACTGGCAGAGCTTGATGCCCCACTTCCATATTTGCACAAAAAGGTTTAGGCAAAGCAAGTGCTGGGGGACTTTGGACCAGACTTTGCCCTGTTCAGTGCCACACATGATCAATACCTGCCAAAGGCAGCTTGCAGAAGGCTCACTTGGCAGAGCACAGGCTCTGCTTCTAAATTCCATCCCCGTGCAGATGTGGGGAAGGCAAATGAGCCCTTTCACAGCCCCTCCTGAGGCAGAAGGTCCCCAAGGATGCTGAATCCTGGCTCTGCAGGGCATGGAACTGGAAAGAAGCCAGTTATTTCCTGGACTTTCAGTTATCTCAGGTGGAGAAAGGGCTGTTTCATAATCCCTCACTGAAGGGCTGGACTCCATACAGTGACCCCAGTTACCTGTGGCTGCGTTTTTCTGCTGGAACTTTGTCAGATACAAATTCATTCCTTTCCGGAAGTCCTGGGAACACACAAGGGGATGTGTCAAGGCACCAGAGCAGAGGGCTCTCCCATCCTCTCCTTAATTCCCAGGAATCAGCCAGGGAATCTCACAATCAGTGGTATACCTGAAATTCCTCTCACATTCCCCCTTATCTTATTCCTCCCCAGGTTAAGTTCAACCAGAGCCCAAACAAAGTGGAGAATTTTTCAAAATAAGAGAATTCACAAATTTGTTGTTAAAACCCAGAATTTTTTCAACTGTAAAAAAGATCTGAAAATCCCCCTGTGGCTTTTCCAGCCCAATGCCTTTACCTCATCCCCAATGTAGTCGTGCAGCATCCGGATCACGGACGCTCCCTTGCTGTAGGAAATGGCATCAAATATCTCATCCACTTCCGAGGGGTGGCCCACACTGACCTGTGGGAGACAGGAGAGCTCACAGGGAGAAGGATCTGAGGTGCCAAAACATTGCATTTTGCTTGTTGTGGTGCCTGGGAGGTGGCTTTTCTCCCAGAGAAGGCACGTGCACATCCAGCACTGGATTGTCTCAGTGGATCTAATTCAACCCACTCAGGTACAGCTGGGTTTGTAAGTTAAACACACTTTAAGTTAGGTGTTGGTGTTAAATCAAATGGATTTGGGGTTCTTCCTTCAATATTTGGTTCAGCACTTCTCCCAGAGCAATAAAACCCAGTGGGAATTGCTCAATCCAGAGACAGTGAACAAAGCACACTCGGGGAGGGAGTGACTCTACAATGACCTGCTGCCCAGAGCAAGGCCATTTCCCAACATTTACTCCATCAAACTCTTCTTCAGCCATCAGAACTCCTGATCTCCAGGAACCAGGAGGGGGTTTTCTCTGTGCAGAGATCCTCAAGTAGAGGATAACCACAACTGCAACTTTCCCTTTGTGGCAGGAATGCCTTCAGAGTTCCCTTTTTAAGGAGCAGGCCACCAGCTTGCCCAGGGCTACTGAACCAGGGGATCCAAGCACTCACCTCAATGGGGTGGCTGTTGTCTAAGGCATCGAGCTCCTGGGCCCGGGTGTAATCAGCAGACACAAACTGAGTCCAGATGTCGTACTCTGGGAAGCAGTGATCCACACACAGGTACTCAATCCACGAGGCAAAGCCTTCATTCAGCCACAGGTGGGTCCACCATTCCTGGAAGGCAAGGGGGAAGAGTAAAGAGCACAGCTCTGTCCAGCAGGGATCAGGGGGCAGCCAAGAGAGACTGGGAGGGGCTTCACTGCGTGCAAATTAAAAGCATAAATTCATCCCTGTGAAGGATCATCGAGGCAAGAAGAGCCATCAGCACCCAGCAACCACCTTCCCCCTCAATTTTAGGAACTCTGCCTGGAGGAGAAATTCCCAGAGGCTGGACTAGAGGTCAGGGCAGAGCCGTGGACCAGCCTGGATGAGGGGAAAAGCAGCGCCAGGCAAAGCTGCAGGTCAGGGAAGCAGCACAGCTGTGGGGACACAGCAGGGTCTCCCCAAACTGCAGGGCGCTCACTTGGGTTCTTTTCTTTTTCCCTACACAAAGGAGAGAACCTGGAGTCTCAAGGAACAGTCTGCCTTGTGGAAACCTGAAGTCTGGTGAACAGTTCAAAGCTGTTCCTCACCAGCCAAAAGTGGGATTTGTTTCTTTCGGATAAGAATGTGACATTGGCATTTTAAAATTCTGCCTTTCACTTTAATATTTAAACGAGGTAGGGAAGGTAAGGAAAAGGGCTATGGATACTGAGGAAGAACACACCCCTTTCCATGCTTTAACCACCCATTTTTAAATACAAAAGGGGTGGGTGACTCAGCGTGGCCCTGGTGTCACTGATCCCCCAGTCCCCAAACCCTCCTGCTTCTCCTCGGAATGAAACATTTCCCCTGGCAGGGCGGAATTTCCACAAGGAAAGCTGTGACAAACTCCACACGGATCAGCCCTGCTTTTGGAGTGGAGACCATCCAACTTGCTTTTGCATTTCTGATGCATCTGTTTCCCAGACAAGGCTCCAAATCTGGTGCCAAAGGATGGATGCAACTGCAGAGGGGATCTGGGGGCAATTAGGTTGGATTTCTGTATCTTCTCCCTTCCCTGTTTCTCTCCCTTATTCCTCTGGTAATGTAACTGCTCACAAATCCATTTCTTTTCTTGGAATTCTTTTTATTTATCAGAAAAACTGCGATACTGTGCTGGCCAGAAATGGCAAAGCAAAGCAGAGATGCTGCTGAGGTTTTCTGCTCCGTGCACCTCATTAGAGAGGAGGGAAAGCTGATTTTCTGGGAATTAAGTAACACTGGAATGTCTTTTCCAATTTCACAGCTGCATCACAGAAGATACAACAATAACCAAGAAGAAGAAGCTCTTAAAGAACATTCCGGAAGAGCCAGAGCTTCAAAAGGGAAAGAAAAAGCTAACTGAATGTGAGTTTTAGAGGGTTTGGGGAACTTCCTCAGCCTTTCTGCCCCAGTTCTCTGCAGGTTTGTGGTCACCGATGGGCTCTGGGCACTCACCGGCATCCCCAGCATGTCACAGGATGCTGGGTCTCTGCTTCCAGCTGTTCAGCCCCACTAAAAGCTAAAAATATCCCACTTTCCTACTGCTATTCCATGGAAATCCTGTGCTGCTCCCACATGGAAGGTGCCACAAACAGAAAGGGACAGAGCTGATTCCAAGGGCCTGGAGAAGTCTCCCGAATTCTGCTTTTGGTTATAATCAATAATTACACTGGTTTTTTAACTGCATCCACTCCCAGCTCAAACAGCCCAAAGCCAGAACAATCCAGATTTTGGGCTCCAAACCAGACTTTTTGTACCAAACACTGATTTCTTAGAGCACAAAACCCCTAAAAACCTGGGAAATCCTTGGGAGACGAGCATCTGTCTGCAGGGATTTGGGAAAAGGAACGTCAGATCCAACTCCCAGAGGGAGCTGAAGCCACTTGTTACCAGAGGAAGCTCTGACAGACCCAGGTTTGGATTTAGCACTAAATGGAATTTATTCACAGGTTCCACTCCTGCTGCCTCACACTTGTTTTTATTCCCACTGAAATGAGTTAAATTTCAAACCATTCAGGCAGTTGCTCTGAATTTATCCCAAGGAATTCACATCTTTTCAGCTACAGGGCTGGGAGGATTTGCAAGGAGCTGGGACTACTTGAGATAAAGCCTGACAGGTGGATCATTCCCACCTGAAAGGAAAACACTGGAATATTGCTAAGGATTGCTAAATTCTAACTAGGACTACATTCAAACAACTCCAGATTAATTCACATGGAAAAGACCTAGGAATACTGCTAGGAAAGACTACAGGAAATAAGGAAATGGTAATAAAGCACTATTTAAATATTAACATCTATTATTTTAAAGACACCATGCTGCTGTTTAGGGGCACTTAAACACGCTTTGGGCATGTGTCAAATAAAAATAGAAATTTTAGCTGTTACATACCATGGTCACAAGGTTTCCAAACCACTGATGAGCAAGTTCATGGCCCACAACCAGAGCAACCCACTGGCGAGATGAAGAACAGGAATTTTTGGGGTCAATGAGCAGAGCAGTCTCCCTGTGTTTGAGAGAGAGAGAGAACTGAGCAGGGGGGACAAGCCCAGGGGAAAAAACACAAGCAAAAGTAGGTTGAATCACCTAAATAAGCTAAAAAGTGATGAGCACAACTGAAAAAAACCCCCAAAGCTACTTCAGTGTAGACATTTGGTAAGTTCCACAGCTCTTGGAATGCTTTGGAGCAGGAATTCCTTATGGCATGCAAGAAGACAAGTGGAAAAAAAGCCAGGCAGGAATGAGAAAGTTCATCCTTTATTTATAAACCAGCTCACCTACATCACCTAAGAACCTCAGCTGCAGGATGGATGCACAGCACGTCTTCCCTGCCTCCCTCATTCCCAAAGGAATTCTGGCTCTTCCAAGATGTGTTACACCAGTTTCTCCACTGAATCAGGCCCAAACCTTCCACTGTCAACCCCCTGCCACCATCAGGACTCTTTTAAAAACTCCTGGAATGCTGCAAATCCAGGGAAAACCCCTGAGCAGAGCCAGTGCCTCCCAACTCAGCACAAGGAGGGAGAATTAACAGCACCAATTAAGAAAGGCTTCCAAAAATTCCCCTCATCCAGGGTAAATACATATAGGGTTTGTTTTTCCACAGGGAGTAAAATATCAGATTTCATCAGAATTGCAATGAGAAGACACAGATTTGAAACCTGGGCTGGAATTTCTGTTTCAATTTTTAGGGCCAAATTAAAAGCTTAGCAGAAGGAATTAAAACTATGTCAGGATTTCAAGTCCAAAGCTTACAAGTTGCTCAAAATGCAGGGAAATCATCCTAAGAACGAGCACAGAAAATGGAATAGCATCAAGCCAAAGTACAAAAGCTTGATCTGAAGAAGGAAAAAAAAAAAAACTGAAAAGGAAGGCAAGTTAACAGTTTTGATTTGCTCTTCTCCACACGGGTACTCTGTGCTTGCTCAATTTACCAACTTGCCCACAAGGTGAAACGAGAAACTCTTCCAGCTGTGTCAGTGAGTTTTACAGGGAAAAAAAGGGGCCAGGAAAGTGTTCCTGCAGAACAGGCAGTGCTGCCAGACACTTAAAAACCTCACACCCTTGGACAGTACCTGCAATAGCTGATTTTTGCCTTTCTAAGCTGTTCCACACCACCAGAATTATCCAAACCGAAGCAAGAATTGAAGGTATTTACTCTGTCTTATTTGGGATGATACCCAGGAATTACAGCTCCCTAAAACTAATCCAATTATTCCAAGAATTAGTGAACAAAGAGGGGGGAAAGACAGTATTTTAACAGCATACCTATAAGTAACAAGGCCCCAGTTCTCCATGGCACCTTTATAAAATAAATACAAAGGTTTATTGATATTGATACACACCTCTTCCTAAACGTTTAAAATTCAAATGAAATACAGTTCATCAATAAAGTGAGTTACTTTACCAGCAGCAAAGTCTGCAATAGCTATGAGATCAATTTTAGGAAGAGGGTAAGGAACATTGAAGTAGTCCTTATAAAAAGGCAGAGTTTTAGCAGCAACCTGTAAGAAATAAGAGGAGAAATGTCCTGTTAACTTGGAACTGGGAAAACTGGAGAATTTATGATTGAAACTAAAAAGCAGCACAGAGATTTCTTCCAGAAACCCCACTCCCAGCCACTCCAAGTCATTAAAGCAAACCAGAATGGAGTTAAACCTTATGTTTTGGTCACTACAGACACTGGTGTGTGCACAGCTGAGCTGAGCCTCTTTGAGCCATCCCCAAACCCCCCAGATTTGGGTGAGGAGGGCAGAGGCGTGTGCAGGGACCACCCCTGGACACCAAACCCCCCAGGAGCTCATTTACCTCCAACGCAAACTTTCCTTGCTCCGCTTTGCCCACGGGGGTGTAGACCCTGACCAGGACCCCGTCCTGGGATCTGGCCTCCACGAAGTCGTACTCGCCCACCACAAAGGCCACCAGGTACGTGGACATCACGGGGGTCCGGGCAAACTTCACCTCCACCAGGTTCTCGTCATCCGGGTAGGGCTTCCTGTCAACCACGTTCTTGGGATACAGAGGGAGAGCCGTGGGCTTGGGGGAAGTGAAACTGGGATTGCACAACGTGCTGGAGCAGCTATTCCAGCCTCGTGAGTCATGGTTACATGCACGGGGGTTAAGGTTTAAAGTGCAGGCCACAATGTGGCTCTGCTGCTAAATGAAATGCCCTGTCTCACTGGAGAGATGATACATCAGTTGTATGTTTTTATAAGATATAAGTTATATTCTGCTACTGCCAAAGCTTCTGTCCTTCAAAAACAACATTGCCCCCATGCCAGGAAGGCTCCAGCTTTTGCTTGGAACAGAAACCATGTGGTCAGGGCCAGGCCAGACTTTACAGGTAACTCTCAGTGGTAGCCATAAAAAAAAAAAAGTCTATTTTTAAACTGACTCTTCTGCAGCAACATCATCCAAAAATACGTGCAAGCAGCAAACTAAAAATGCCCATTTGTGTTTCTGACAGAGGTACTTCTGCTTCCACATTTTACCCCAGTTCTGGACAGAAATTCTCCACAGCAGAAAACTCACTGATGTATCTCAAGTGCTTCTGGATAACACACAAAGGACTTTTTCTCTTCTTAATCAACCAGCATATGGCTTGACATATGTGAAGACTTAATAATATTTGTTATATATATTATAGATAGTAGTTGTACATATTTTACACATATTATATTTATCATATTTAATTTTTTTAACCACCAGGCTTGTCCAGCCTGTTCAGGTTTTGTGCATCTGACATCAAATATGATCTTGCTCAAAGCTCTCTGCATTTATTGCTCCTCAGCAATGGCAAGACAGCCTGTACTCCTAATTCTGCTACCAAGACACATTATTAATTATCAATTAAGCAGCTGGTGTTATTACAGCTGTACTTAAAGCACTGTTTATTTGCACGTCAAGAACTCACCATATTTGACAAAGCTACTCTGTCTTTAGGAACCACCAAAGAAATATCAAATGTTGCTTTAATAGCAGGTTCATCCCAGCATGGGAAAGCTCTGCGAGCATCAGTAGCCTGAAAAAAGAGCATGAAACAAATAAATCACAGAGACTGGGGCAGGAAAACACACAAATTCAGCTTATTTGACAGCAAGAAGTGGATGAATCACGGTGTGGTCTCTTCACTGACAGTCCTGGCCGCTGCATTAGGGCATTTTATTCTTCCTCCACTCTTGGTTTGAACAAATAAAAGCAGCTGCAAAGGCCTTTGTGCCCTGATGGAATTGTACAGTCTGAGGAAAATTTAGCAGAGTCATGAGAGGAGCAAAGCTCAGTCATGTGAAAGCACAGAGGGCACCCAGGCGTTCACAGGCCCTGCACACACGACCACCCATTTATATTCCATCAAACTGCTCCCAAAATCCGCCCTGGTTGTGCTGGGGAAAGGGCTCCTGGTTTATGTAACCAGGACACAACTCCGGGCTTACAATATGGTGTAAAACCCTGCCATTCTGGCCAGGTTTACATAACACAGACCCTGGCTCAGGGCTGGGATGTCACTGAGGCACCGAGATAAAGGCACAGCGTCCTGTTAGAAAGGACTAAAGCCCTCCATAAAATGCAGTTTGACAGAGGTTGTGTGACCACATGTGGATCCAGAGCTGTTCCTGACACTGCACACACAGCATGTATCCCACAGCAGCAGCAGCCCTGCCTGGGGAATGTGCCAGCTCCAGAACTCACCGGCCCTGAGCCCACAAGGCTGTTTTTAGTGTTGTCCCCAGAAGGGACAGATCAAGGCAGGAAAGGGTGTCTTTGCCTCTCCCTTGCTTGGAAACAAGGATGCAGCCATACCTCGAACTGCGTGACGGCGGCGTAGCGAGTGTCTCCAGTGGGGGTGGTGTATTTACTCCGGTAAAACCCCTTCATTTTATCGTTCAGCTCCCCTACAAAGTCTATCTTTAGTGTCCCTGTCCCTGGAACACAAACAGAGCGGGTGTTGTTATTGGAATGAGCCCTGGATTTGGGCTGGAGGTCCAGGTCGGGCTGGGCTGAGGCACTGCCCCTCCCAAGGTGTCCCTTCAGCTCCTGTCCATCCCTTCTGTGCCAGCCTCCCACAGACCCTGCACTGCCCCGAAGCAGAACAAACTCCACAAGGCCAGCCCAGGCAAAGCCAGGCTCCCCACAGGTTGTTAGGATGGACCAGAGGCTGCTGCAAGGCTCACTCTCCCCTTCTAAACACAAAGCACAACCAGGAGAGACCGGCCTTAAGCCATTCCTGAAGGCTGATCCTGCAATCCTTACCTTAAAGTTTGCAGAAATACAGGATGTAAGTAATAATAGCATCCCGTGGAATGCACTCCGAAGCCAAGATGGAGCCCTGGCCGTGCTCAAGCCCATAAGTCAATTAGTCTCAGGATTTATTCTGCCCTTGATGTCTCAGTACAAAAGGGGAAACCTGAGCCTCCCCAGAGCAGCAGCCAAGATCCCACAGAACCAAACACTCCAGCCTGGTATCCCAGAATCTGCTATTTGTATTTATCCAGATGAAATAAAACTGCTTTATTTCAGCTGAGGAGCTGTTTCGATCCACGGGCTCCTCAGAGCAAGAAATCGCAGCAATTTCAGAAGAATCCAAACATCAACAGTGAGGAAAATCCTGCAGTAATTCCAGTGAGCTCAGGGGGGAACAGCTCAGGAGGAACAACAGGAACTGTGTCCCAACAGCAGGGATGTAATGAGAGCCACCTCAGGTGTTGGAAGCAAATATCACCATTAATCAAACCCCATTCCCAAGCCCAAAGTGAGCCATGGTGGACAGACTCCACAGGGAGCACCACACCCACACTCAGGAACTTCAGGGAAGGCAGAGCTGTCCCACTGCAGCTTTTCCAAGAGCAAACACCATAAACCCAGGGCTGGAGGCAGCTGGAAGCAGGGGAATAGCTCTTACCTTTCTGCAGGGTACTGGGAAAGGAGAGAGTAACCTTTTCATCCTCATTTTGATAGTTGAACCCCGTGGCATGAACCTCTGGAAAAGCAAACACAGCACTTGGGTCAAAATCAGCCCCAGAGATGGTTTTATGCTCATGAACATTTATATCCTAATAATAAATAATAAAACATTTAAAATTCACTGAATCAGCTGAACCCAACGTGCTGCAGCTAAGGAGCAAATCAATGGAGATTCTGAATAATCCATAATATAAAGGAAGCAAAGGAGCAGCCTCCTCACGGTCAGAATTCCAATGCCGTGCCCAGGAGTGAAAGCTGAGCTGATCAATTATAAACCTGCAGTCAGAACAGTATCTGGACACCAGGAATGTTGGGAACAGCTGCCACAATCCTGACAAAGGGTGAAATATCGCACCAAAACCCCCCTCGATATGAAATACTTCCATGAGTGCAGCAGGGCTCTTATTAACTATCCCAAACAGGATGCTTAGGATTTATTCACCCAATTTGTGGCTCTCCCTTTGAAAAGCACATTAATCTCCACAGCAAGGGAGGGGGGTTGCTTGGATTTAACCACGAAGTAAAACACAATGTTGGGTTTATTTTAAACCTCTTCTCAAGAGCAGGGCCCCACCTTGCTCAGCAAAGGCATCCCAAAGGCACCCCAAAATGAAGCAGTTGGGTATTTACACAGCACGGCAACTATTCGTGGATGCAAACATCCAAACTATGAGGCCAAGCTGGAGACACGGGGGGAGGGAATCTCCACAGGAATTAAACTTCTTCCTTCCTAATTCAAGTCCCACTTGCTGCCTTCAATATGACGTGGATCTATGATCCTTCAGCCAGAAAAATGTGGAGTAGCTATACAGGAGCTCACTTTGCAAATTCTGCTCCCTGTGTCACTCAACCACTGCAAAACCCTTGGCGAAATCATCTTGAAGAACTTTAAATCTGCTCCAAAACAAATGAGAAATGGTTTCTGCAGCAGCATCTTCCACGGCCAAACCTGGCCACAACAATACACCCTCCTCATCCTAAAAGGAAAGCTTGCCGCTCAACCAACTTCTTGAATAACAAAGCTTGTTTGCAACAAGAGTTTCAGTCACAAAATGACTCGTTTTCCACGCTCAGGTATCACTCCAAGCATCCAGGTGCTGGGTTTCAGCCTCAGCACACTCCAGGATGTTCACTGAGCTGTTCCACACATGACAAAAGGAACTGGAAACATGTTTTTATTGTTCTAAAATTTCAAGTGCTGTTTACTGTGGGATAGTGCGATTTCAGCCTTAAACCCGTGCTCACAGAGCACATAAATGCAGGGACTGCATGAAGGAATTAGTTTTAAGTGCAGGTTTCACAGAGCTCTGCTCAGTGCCTAAGCTGAGTTAACCACCATGCTGGGGTACAGGACACAGAAATGCTCAAATAACACAGAAATAGCTGCAAAAAATCCAGTGCAGAAACAAATGCAAGCGGAAAAATCCTTCACAGGATCGAGCAGAAGCATTTCAGACTCCTGATCTGTGCTGAGGAGTTCCAAGATTTTGAAAATCAACTGTAAGAGGGATGAGATGGAGCATTTAAAGCAGAATCCATGCCAAGGACATCCAACTGCCAGCAAACACTGGGCAAGGAGCACCGAAAATAAGGGTTGGGCTTTTCTTCTTCTGACTCTGGGGGTACTGGCAGAAAATGAGCTGCAGGAAAAGTTTCAGGAGGACAATCCTAATGTACAAGGTGTTAATCTGAAGGGGGCTTCCAGCAGCTGAGAGGAGCTGACTGCTGACTCCATCCTTCAGATCCCAGGAATTTTGACCCCGAGTCCAGTAGACAACAAACCTGTTGTTCTGCAACAGCATGTGGGTGCCCTGGGTCAGAGGGAAGGATGGGCTGGATTCCTGCTGGGAATTCGTCAGCCTAGAGGGATCCTGCTGCTGGACAAGCTGCAGGTTGTGGTCAGAGGGTAAGTGAACACCTGAGAGAGGCTGGATAAGGATCAGCTCAGGAATGCAGAAACACTCCCCTCATGGATTTTAAAAGGACCACAGCAAACCACAAACATTTTTATCTTTTTACAACAATCTGATACCAGAGACAAACAACAGCAGGACTTGAGGATCAGAGTTCCAACCTCCTCAAACTGAGGAGTGCAGAGGAATGTGTGTTATGTGGATCTTCTGCCAAAGGTTGACAATGGGTATCAAGTTTCCCCCTCCTCCTCTCCCAAATGTGAAGTGCTCTTAAGTGTGTTTGAGTTTGCAGATCTGCTACTTTATAAGCTTTTTAACCTGTACCAGGAGAGACAGAGCTGAACATCACCAGGGTTAGAAGATAAAGATCGTCAGGGTTTTCTAACTCAAATTCCAAAGCAACGGGACATAAATGAAAGATTCAAAGCTGCATTTTTTCATTTCAACTGACTACTCATACCAATAATCTAATCCAGAGCAAAAGAACCACGGAAAACCATCAACAATACTTTTTGTTAGAGTTTAAGAGAACTGTTTCTAACAAAGATGTGATTGCAGCAAAAGGCTGTGTGAATTCCTACCAGTGGAATACAAAAGCTCCTGAAGAGAACAACCCAGTTTTGGCAGCCTACAAACTTTGGAGAGTTTGGCACTGCAAGGTTGCAAGTTAATCACTAGCACATTAGTACACAGCCTGGGCTGAGCTGCATGAGAAAATCAAAAGCTGCTGCTCCGTGTCTTTGGGGGGAGAAAAACTGCCTAAAAATTGCACCCCGGAACTTGGATCATTGCACTTCAAATTCTACAACAGCTTTAGAAATCGATGCCAGGCCTTCCACAAAGCACTTCCTGCAACTGCACAGTGACCAGAGGGATCCATCGATTCATGATCCCGATTTCTGGGTCGTATCACTTATAAACGTGGCTCCCAGCCAAGGGCTTATCCAACGGCAAATGTGCCCGGATTCAAAGCCGAGACAAAAGATGGAATTTTTTCAAGTGGCCCTCGATCCACGGCATGGAGAAGTCACAGGCAATTAAGGTATGGTGCCTTAATGAACTTGCATTCCCAGGGGAGCCGCAGGGGCCAGGGGCTCTCTGGTTTCTCTATTGCAAATTAAACACGTTGCTTAAACCAGCCCTGTGCTGACCCAGTGTCCCCTGCCCTGCAATTCCCAGGAATGGCAGCGCTTCCAAGCCCTTTCATACCTTTCCATGAGATTCAAACCAGTGGCTGTAAAACCCTAAACCAGTGAGAACCATTCTCACTCCAGCTCTCCTTAAAAACCTGCATTAAAACTCTGTCACATCGAGTTCTCTCCAGAAATAAAGGATGAAGATGAGCTTTCCTACAACAAAGGAACATTCACAACCAGTTTAAACGACTCCAGTCTGCAACAGGCAGCCACAGCAGGCGTTTTTCCCACCTGGCCCCAGGTGGGAATTCATGTTCCCGTTCCCTTCCTTCCACTGGAATTCACATACAACCATCAGGAGCAGGAAGGTGATTCGTCTCTGAGCTGCCTCTTTTTTTCCCCTTGTAGAGGCAGTTTCCTGATCCACTTGGCTGCTCAGCAGTGCAAACAGGAATGCCAGAGGAAGGGAGGGAGTGAGGGCAGGCACCGCTGCCCTGCCCACAGCAGCACCACGTCAGGCTGTGTCACGACTGTCATGACATGGCACTGCTCACACATGTCCCTGCTCAGCTTCCCACAGGTACTACTGATTTTTGGGGGTTTGTTTCTTGTTTCAAACAGCAGCTGAGCCTCTGGTGTAACCAGCACCCCAGACTACGAAGGGAAAGACCAAAATAATGAGTTCTGGCCCCAAAGCCTCTTAAAGGTTGAAGTACAACCCAAAGTTGTACTTTGGGTTATTATTGCTGCTAAACAAACATCACTCCAGCTGCCTGGGATTTCCTGTGTGAAGTTGCCAACTGTTCCCCTCCAAGCACCTCTACATTGAAGAAGCTGCTTTAGATCCCCGCAGAATCTGAGGAGATTCCAAGCCTAAGACAACCTGATTCACTCACTCCATCACAATTTCACAGCTGCCCGAAGGAGAGATTCACAGGAAGCTCAAACTCCTTCGCATTCAGCGAGTCTGAAACTCAATCCCTTAAAACTGAACTTGCTTGGGAATGTCTTTGCAGTTCTTCATTCAGCTGAGCCAAGTCAACCATCTGGACACAGGCAGTGCAGCACGTGCACCCCCAAAAGCTAAAGCTGCACTAGAAATGCTAAAGAACAGCTTCTGGGAAAAAAAACCCTCCCCAATCCCAATTACTCGTGATGATCAGTGGGAGGAGCCGCTTCAGCAACGGCAAACTTGGTGTTTGGAGCAGCTTTGTTCCATTACAGAATTCCTGGCACACACACAGCAAACCCACAACCCTCACTTACAAATCCCTGCACCGGTTTGATGATGAAACAGGAGATTTTTCTGCCCAAGTACTGAGTAATCAGTGGCCCTGGTTTGTTCCTGTCGCTCAGTGGGGGATTACGCAGCAGAATTCTTCACTTCGACTTTAAAGCTGCAGAGATCCTCCCTCAGCTTCCCGACAAAGATTGGGCAATAATCTGATTTCCCTGCAAATCTGCATTAAAATTCCAAAGGCCAAGTCCTACCCTCTGCTGTATCCACGTTTAGAAGGGTGGACAGGGGGACAAGGAGCCCACAGTTGTAGCCAAGGGCTCTTGTACAGCCACAGAGCAATGGGCACTCAGGATTAACAGGAATTATTAGGAAAATAACTATTCTGCATAAAAATCAGCAGGTCACCCCCTTAAACAAGGGACAGGGATCTGCTGAACAAGGCCTCTTTCCCACAGCTACTTTTTGGGACAGAACCACACTTGAAAGAAGAAAAGTGACTGATTATCTTTTATATTTTCTCACATTACAGACAAGGATGAGACAAATGTTGCCCCACTGAGACACAGAACAGAGAGGTAAAAATTCTTCACTAGAGCAGAATTTGAGAAGAGGATTTAAAGAAGAGTTTTAAAGGGGGAAACAGCCCTAACGTCTCACTGCTTTTCACACACTCTACAGGCAGCTGGTACCAGGCTCACCTAAGGAATTCACTCCCAAGGAACTGGCTGGTATTCCTGTGGGTTCCCTGGACTATATTTCATCCTCAGTTTTTGAGAGCAGTTACACAATTACCATCCCAAAGCTGGGCACAATAGAAGCATTAGTGAGACTGACTCGAGCTGTATCAACAGGTGCCAGCAAATACTCTGCCAATTCCATGCAATTTTCCTTCCAAAGCCATTACTCTGGCTGGCACCTTCCCAAGCCCAGAGATGTGTTTTAACCCCGTGAAGCCTGAGGATAATTCTGGTGACCACACGACAAACCTGCACCTGGAGTATTTATGGTACAAGTTTGTGAGAGCCAGAGTGCTGTACTCAAACTCCTGCGTGTCCACACTGCCACACTCAAGGCTATCCAAAAAATCACAAGGAAGGAATTTAAGCCACAGAAACTCACTTCCACAATGCTTTGGTTTAAGTCTCTGTTAAGCTCTATTATTAATACTTTGAAGTTACAAGAGATCTTCTCTATTTTATGCATTTTTTCTGATTTGACTGGTAAGAGATTTTATTCCCAGATACTTTTTTCCCTTTCCTTTAATTTTCTCAATGGAAAATAAGCCATTGCTGTGTGGTTGGGCCTGTGGCACGGAACAGACTCCAGACACACTCTGCTCTTACTGGAGCTCGTTATCTCCTCATTACTCAGGCCGAGGAATAGCTCCAGGAGTGCTTAGCAACACCCTGCTCCCAGCCCAGCGTGAGAAAGGCTGGAAAGCTGCAGTGCCAGGGTACAACCCGGAGCACGTAGGGAACAGCCCTCCATTCCCTCCCTGTGGAATGGGGTGGCCCAGCTCCAGGTTCCTCAGTGTTTCCCTTCCCTCTCCCAGTGCTTCCTGCGCCGAGCTCGGCTTTTCCAAACACACCCTCTGAGAGCTCCTCACCTCTGCTGCACTCCAGGAACCCTCTGGTTGCTTTCATAGTGTATAAAAAATAACAACAATTCAAGCCATTTTAAAGGCAAAGGCTCACGGCAAACATTCCACTTAGAATCCAGAATGGTTTGGGTTGGAAGGGACCTTAAAGCTTATCCAGTCCCACCCGCTGCCATGGGCAGGGACACCTTGCATAGACCAGGGTGCTCCAAGCCCCAGCCTGGACACTTGTCATGAACAAATCTATCCCCCGTGGGACAACATCACTGCAGCAGAACTGCAATTATCCCCACAAAATCCATCCCAGAGGTTCACGTTTCTGTTCTTCTTTAAGTGTCCAAACACAGCCCTTCTCTCCAACCTTATTCAGCTGTTGCATAAAGTTTAAACCCAAGCACAGGAACACCTTCCTGCTCTCCATCATCAAGATCATTCCATTAATTTACAACCCTGGTTTAAACAAAAAGTGTTTCATGACATCATTTGGGCATTTTCCTTACGGAAAGGGACACTTTCCTTGTGGGAAGGGAAGCTCTGCAGAGCCCTTTTTTCTCTGAAGGGCTTCAGAAACAATCGGACCAAAGAGCTGCTGGGCTTGAAAAAGCTCCAGAAGAAAACCAGGAAGGCTTTGCCCACTGTTAGAGCTTATTTTCCACACCTCCTTCATTTCATGCCTCAACTGCTAAAGCCCTTCTAGTGTTTGCAAATCTCCTCAAAATATAACTGGGGAAGCCATGGACTAGAACTGAGTGTTACCAACAGGCACTGCTGCTTCCATTTCCCCAGGACCTTCCAGCCTTCCACTGGGCTGGATCCCAGTCCTTGTGTCCTCCACACAACCACCTTTTCCCCTGTTTTCCTGCACTCAGAACATGCTGCTCAATGCCAGTGAAGTGTCTCCTGCACTTTCCTAATCCTTCCCCATGGGTATTTCCTACTGCAGGCCATTATCAATGCATTCCTTATCTAATCCCTGTCCCAGATTTCGCCAATAATCCCAAATCCACAGGTGCAGATCACATTCTTACACATTCATGCAATATAAAGATAAATAACAGTGTCAAAGCAGGCACCCTTTCCCCACATCCCTCAGGAATGATGGAGCAGAGTGCAGATTTCACGGAACTAGAGGGAACTTCTTTACCGTAACGCAGTGAGGAAAGCGAGTGTGGAAGTGAGATAAGGAACTCTGAGCTTATCAAGCTGTTATGTAATTATGGAATCGAAGGTGCTGGCTGTTGGCAACAGCTCCCAGCATTCCAGAAACGAAGTCATTCCTACCTTCGTCCCCTTCCGGCGCATAGGAAGCCGTGATGATGTCGATGTCAGCACAGTTCATCACGATTTGGTTGGTTGCATTTTTCACCTGGAAGAGAAATCCCATGAGCACCAGGAAGGAAACGGCATTCCCACCTCCCATCCGTGCCAAAACCCCTCCATGAGGTGTTTGAGGTGGAGTTTGGTGGTGAGGAGAGGAGGAAGCACCCGGGATGTGCACACTTGATCCTTGTTCAGCCACCCAGGCCTACTTATGACACTGGGAATTATTTAAGGGAATGAACTGCAGGGTGGAGACGGGTCTGAAAGCTTGACAATAGAGCCCTTGTACACGTCTGGGAATGCCGGAGCAATAAAACTCCTGGAGAGCCCAGCAGCCTCCTTTGGAGATGACCTACAGGAGACCAGAGCAAAACCCTTGGATGGGAGATGAACAGGAACACAACCTCTGTAGGTGCTCGACACTGTAAGAACTTCCTAGGTTGGAAACATCTGCCAAGAGATTCTCCTTCCCGTTTTCCTGGGAGCTTCCCTCCTGCCAGCTCTTGGCTCCACACACTTTGCTTTACTTACCAAGTGCCAGCTCCCGGCATAGGAATAAACTGTGGGGCTGTGCCAGCTTTCTGTTTGAATGCAAGGGCTTGAAAGCAGAGGAATTCAAATTAAATATAAATTAATTACAAGGGGGTAAAATATTTGGTAGTTAAAATGGGAATTATTTAGAAATTTATGGCTGAAACAGCTAGAATGGTCACACTGGATGGAGCTGGGAATGCTGCTAGCCCTGGATATGATTTCAAGCAGGAGATGGGAAGCTCTTCAAATAAAGGAGTAAAAACCTCTGTAAGAGCCAACTAGTTTAACACATGCACAAAAAAACTGCTCCTACCCAGAGTCAGCTCCTACCCAGAGTCAGCTCCTACCCAGAGCACAAGGACTTCCAGCCCCCTCTTTTTCTTTACTATTAGAACCTTAAAATGCACAGTAACACCTGGACGCATTGCTCCAGGTATCCATGTCCAAAGAGGGCAGGAACCACCTGGAACTGCCTCCAGCTCTGGAATCCCAGCACAGGGAGGACATGGAGCTGCTGGAGTGAGGCCAGGGGAGGCACCAGGATGGTCAGAGGGATGGAGCAGCTCTGCTGGGAGAGCTGGGATTGTTCAACCTGGAGAAGAGAAGCTCTGGGGTGACCCAATTGTGGCCTTGCAGGACCTGAAGGGAACTTACAGGCAAGATGGAGAGGGACTATTTCCAAGGGACTGGAGTGACAGAACAAGGGGGAATGGCTTCCCACTGACAGGGTTGGATGGACGATTGGGAAGGAATCCTTCCCTGTGAGGGTCCTGGCACAGGGTGCCCAGAGAAGCTGTGGCTGCCCCATCCCTGGAAATGTCCAAGGCCAGGTTGGACGGGGCTTGGAGCACCCTGGGCTGGTGGAAGGTGTCACTGCATGGAACTGGATGGTCCTAAAGGTCCCTCCCAACCCACCATACTCCATGACCTCTTGGCAACGGGAGTTGGTTCCCAAGGGCCAGGAGCTGCTCCTCCCGTATCGAACTGCTCCGTGTGCCTGGCCCAGCTCACGCTGCTGGCACCTCCAGGGAAACAGGTTTATTGCATGGAAAGCCACAATAAAAGGCTCAGGTGTCCCAGCTGCAGCAGCCACTTCCCCTTCTGCCATCAGGGGCTGGGATCTGGGAGAGGAGGAGCCGGAAGCAGATATTCCATGCGGAGCTGCTCTACCCGGGCCTGCTGCAGGAATGGCCCCTTAGTCATCTGGGACATAAAAACCAGATACCAGTCTAGTCAGTGATAAGAGGCTTAAGAAACTTAAATGTGTAACTTAATAGGTGTTCCCACATCCATCTGTGAGCCAAAGGGCTCCCACCAGCTCTTGCAAGCAGATCCAGCCCCACAGCGGGTGGTGAACACACCCCAAGCTGAGCGGGAGTTCCTGTCTTACCTCAGCCACCAACCTTGCTCCTGGAGCAAACCTCTCTGGCTTATTCCCAGTCATGGAACTGTTTGTTTAATAGATATTACCAAAGCTTTAAACTTTTTGAGAGGTGTAATTACTAGTGCATCTTTCCAACTCCTGCAGTGGTGCCACACCGAGAGCTGGCTCCTTCTGGAATTAAAACCAAACCAGTTTTCCCCAACAAACCCAACCTGGTTCTGAAAACAAAGCACAAAATGAGCAGCTGTAACAGCTGAGGTGACACAGAGGTAGATTTGATGCTTCTAGCAAAGATTTACAGCAAAAAATCTTACTTTTTTTTCAACTGTGTGCCTATGAAACTAAACAGTTACAACACTCCCCCAAACCCAAGAGCAAAGCCCAGTGGGTTTTATCACAATATCAGAGTTTGGGGCTTTTCAAGGTCCTCTAAAAGACAGAAAAATCAGAATGAGAAAAGCTTTTTATAAATGTCTAGAGACCTTTATTCAATCTATAAATCCAAATCTCTCTGGATTCGGAGTTCAAGATGCATTAAGAGCTGTCCAAATTGCAGACAATGTGGGTTTAACAATAGGCTTGATCTTTAAAAAACAGCCTCTTCCGAGGACACAACTTTCAGTGGAGCACTGTGCCTGCAAAATAAGAAAGTTTAGGTTTAAGCAGAGACAATTCAGAGGCTCCTTAGAAAGAAAATTACCTATTTTTAGATTTTTTGTCTTACTTCCTACCAATATCAAGCCAGTTTTACAGGAGTGCAACAACTGGGAAACGTGTAAAGGGGCTAAATCAACCAGCAGGCTAAAAAACTTCATCCTCCACGTCCCAAAAAAACAAGAATGAAATTCATTGTGCCAGCAGGAATTCTGACAGTGGAGTGCACAGGACCTTCTGAGACTCCCAGAATTTAGTTCAGAGGGGAAAGTAAGTTTTCCTGTTGCCACACAAGCTCCAGCATGAGCCTCCTCCCTCTGATCCACTAAAATCCTCAAGTACAGACACACCTGTGAGAACAAAAACAGGACCAGAACCCGCCCAACATACTTAACTTATGACCATCGGATGTCATAAGAACTCCCAGCCTAACACTTGCAGACACCAGGGATATCCTGAAAATGACTTCATGTATTTTTCTGTAAGTGATACTTCAGAAGTGCTTTTCCATTTCTGGTAATGCCATGTCCAAGACAGATATTCTGCTCCTGGAGTGGTTTTCATGAATGAAATAGCATGAAAGGGCAAAAAGGTATAAGCATACTAATATATATTGCATAAAGTATAAGCAATTACAACGGGGGAAATGTGGGACTGTCACCCTGCTTCACCTTGCTCTAGAATATAATAAATTTCCTCTTCAGCAAGGAGAGGTTAATCAAGGGAAGAGCAGGATCCAAATGCCCACAACGAGCAGTTCTGCACGGGGCTGACACTTAAAATCCGTTGAACCAACAGGAACACCTGAAATAAAGGAATATAAACCTCTTGCTTTTGAGGAAACTCTGGTAAGTTAATCGGAATTCAAATACTTATTGAGATCAGCCAGACACTGACATCACAGGGAAGGAAAAGCCCACCCAACAGGAGACAACAGTTTAAGCTGCCCCCAAAAGTTCTCCAAGGTAACATCATTTCATGGCAGAAGAGCTAATAATGTTGATTATTTGGCTCTGCCAAACAGGACTAGAAGATTTTCATCAGAGTAGGAGAGGATTTGATGGAAAAACCTTCTTAGGACAGTAGGAACAAGGATTTGAACGGCTTCAGTGGAATGCCAGCCTACCTGAAATACAGGATGAGGTGCATCCAAAGAGACCTCCCATAGTCAAAACTAATTCTCCAGAGCCATAAATATGACCAGATAATTCAAATCTTGTCACAACAGCTCCACAGCCCTTTTCTAAAAGCAGCATTGTAACAGGCATGTGTGTTTTTAGCAATTTACCCTCTAAAAATAGACAACTAAAATTACCTCGATTGTGTTCTAGGGTGTATCTGTTTAAGAATTCGAAACCCTCAGTGAGAAAAGCGATTTATTAATCTGCATCTCCAGCAAATTTCTGGGAGCCAAGTAGTAAAATTAGCACAACACCACGACTAATTGGCCCACTGGAAAAATTCCCTTCATTCCAAAGAGCATCCAGCTCCTGTGTGGCTCTCACATGTGGTTCAGAGGTGTCAAATTCACACAGCCAAGTAAATCCCTTTGTATATGAGCACTGCGGCCTCCCAGCCTTGGGAATTACAGAGCTGGAAGAGCCCTTTTTTGGGGGAGAAGGGCAAAACACACCTAGTTTTGAGCTGGTGGCATAAGGAGAGCCCTGAGGTGTTGACTTGAAAGCACCAGATCTGAACAACTCAGCTTTAACCTTTAACTCTCAAATTCAGATTTAATTTCACTTGCTGGAAATGCAAATTCAGGTTTAATTTCACTTGCTGGAAGTGCAAACTGAGGTTTAATTTCACATGCTGGAAATGCAAGTTACAACACTGGATAACACAACCATGTATTATATATCCTGGACAACTTCCCCTCTCCCCAGGAGATACTGAGCACAAATACTACACCCATCGAGCTTCATTTTTCAAGGATTACACACAAAGAGTGTCACAATTAATCTTTAACTGGCATCCAGCAGGATCAGACTATACATTCCTTAGGCTGGCACATACTGCATAATTAACCTATAAAAAGCAACAGATACAGGTTAAACATTGCTAAATATACCAGAGGATTCTTAAGATATAATAAAGGGACCGCAAAAAGAGATTTAAAAGAGCCTTGTCCCTCAGGTTGTAAATTCCTTAAAGATAAGTTGCTTTGCAACCAAGAAACACCTCAGTGTAGTTTCCAAAGAGAGAAATGAATCACCCCATGAACTCTTCGGGGAAGGGAGTTTATTGACAGGGAAACACCAGGAAGTTGGAAGACAAGTGTGCACCTTTCTGGAGCTCTGCCCCCTGTGCCACACAGGGGATTGTTTGCAGCGTTAAGAACTTGAATTTAAGGGCTTAAAACGTGGGGAGGCAGCTGTTTGTTTCTGTTGCTGCTTACTCATGTTTGCGGTGCTCTTGAAGAACACAAGGGCCACACATCCCCTCTTTGTTCCAGCCCTCCCAGGAGCCAAAAGCAGAGTGGAAAAAAAGAGTTGACCTACACTGAGTAATCCGAGTGCCCTGCACTGATAACCAGGCCCTGAGAACCAGGGCTGGCACAATTCAATCTCGAGCTAACAGATGAATAAAGCAAATGAACTATTTCCACCCAAAAATCTTAATTGTGCTCATTCAGAACCATCCCCACGCCCTCAACAAATCAAGTTTCAGTGCTCCACGATGACAGAACTGGCAGAACAATCACAGGAGTGTGAGCAGGCGACTCTTTCAGCTCCAGATCCGTTACTGACTCTCCCACATCCATGCTTTGTCCCAGCTGGGATGAGGGATCCTTGTGAAATAGTTCATTTAAGGATTTTAGGGGTTTTCAACTGTGATAAATGGGACTTATGTACTGTCAGTTTATGTAATTGTTACACAATTCTACAAGGCTTCGCAAACTTTCATATGAGCGCTAATTATATTATTTAAAAATCTTGAATAACCGGATAAGATTCAGTACAGGGGTTAGCAGATACTTCACAAGCACAGCCCCAAAAGGCTACAAAATTCAACTGCCAAGAGACAGATTTCAGTCTCGGTCCTTTAGCCAGAAACAACCAACAGAGAGGGCCAATTCCCTCACCTGAACACCAGAAGTGCCACAGTAAACCACAAACAGGCATCACTCCTTTTTCAGGCTTTGAAATCAACTTGGTCACTCCTGCCACTGAAGCACCAGCCTTGTCTTTTGGATCATAAAAGGTTTTATCCTCTGAGGAGTATCTGGAGTTGCCATAAAAGCGTTAACATTTACTATTGTGGCATAAAGACAAAATGCTTTATAGGTGCTATAGGTTCTAAAGCCAACACAAGTGTCCTGCCCCAAAGCCAAGGCTGGAACGTTTGTTTTAGGGCTCGAGTTGAAAGACCAAAATTCTACAGAGAGCGCTGCAAATCCTATTAATGGTGTGAGTGAGAACGATCAAGTGTTTACTTGTAATACCTCGACTAAACATCACAGCCTGTACTAATTCCACTCTGCTCTTAAAGATGCAAAATAACAGAGTAAACAAACCACTTTTGATGCATGCAATGAAAAGGTTTCATGGTTTTTTGGGATTAATCCGATGCCAAAGCCTCAGCATTCACCCCGTGGGTCAGAAAGCATCACTGGTTTAAGTCCTTGATGTGGATTATTGCTTGTCCAGCCATTATCAAACTGGAACGGAGCTGAGGGGCTGGTAGTTATTGATTTGCTATAAAAAACAACAGCTGGATCCTCAAGAGGAAGCAGCACATGCATTTCCCTCTCCAAAATCTGGAAAATTCAAAGTTTGTGGCTTAGCACAGAGTCCCTTTCACTGCAATAACTGTACAATGATGCCAAAACTCTCAGGTTTGCTGAAAACAGAACATCTCTGGTGAGCTCCCATTCACCTTAGCACAAGGTGCAGGTAGAAAGGACCAACAGGCCCTGAATTGAAGCAGTTTGACCCCAAAAGCATAAAAATGCCTTTTTATTGTCTAGACTCAAACCCAACTCAATAAAAATACGCTCATAGTTACTATTTTTCGTTCAGTGAGCCACTCCCAGTACAAAAAGCATCCTGTCCATGCAGCACTGTGGGTGAGCTGGTTGTTCTTCCCCCCATTAAGGTGCAGAACAGTTGCCCTCTAATCTTCTGGAATGTGCCTTCCCTGAGCTTTGGAGCACTGGCAGCCACAGCAAACCTCTCCAGGGAGATTCCCAGCCTGAGACAGGCAGGTGAACACTCCCCTTACCCACCTTCCTGCCCTCACTTCCACACAGCTGGGATGTGGCCTCGTGATTCCCTGGGTTAGGGTGTTAGAAGTTATCCAAAATAAAGATACATAGTTAGAGCTGTGTTAAAAACCTCGCCCTCCGGGTTTCGCCATCCTGTGGGAACACCGGAGGGGCTCACCAGGATGCGAACAAGGGGTTTGTTTTAAAACCTGGAACCAGTCAGATCCCTGTTCTTCCTTCAGACATGCCCTCAGTGGTGGGGAGGTGCAGGATTTCGCACTGCCAGGTGTATCCACTGCTCCAGGAATTCCCTGAGCAACCCCCTGCACGGCAAACAATATTAAAAATACCTCCACAGGACTAAAGCCTGCAAACCAGTCACCAGTGCCAGAGGAAGCCCCTGAGTGCCAGTTATCCCCTGGATGCAAGCAGAGATCCCAAGGCCGCTGTTCAACACTCCTCTCCTCAGCAGCAACACTGGCTTAAAAAGCCATTGCTCCCCTCCCCCCGAGTGTTATTTTTAACCTGGATGATTTCAGTGATCCCATTTACAGCCCCACAGCTGTAACAGGACTGAGGAGCAGCAACTTGGGTGCGAAGACAGGAATAGGTGGCCGGGATTAAGGCGGAAGAGATTGGGAATTTCTCGAGTTGGCATTTTCAAACCGAGCCCCCAAAAGGCTGGAACCAAATCCCGGGCTAGACACCAGATCTAAGAGGAGATTTACGTTTTCAATATTTCTGTCACATGACACAAACTTACTCATCCCTGCTCGGGTTCCTCCAGGTCCCAAAAGTCACAAGATTCCCCATCATTCCCTGCCTTTCACCCTTCCCAGTTCCCACAGACACTCCCCAGGGAGTCATTCGCTCTCCTCCCTACCTGTGCTTCACATTCAGCGGGTTTACTGCCTGCTTGTATTTATTACCTCATTTTAAAACAAGGTTTAACCACCCCCTCAGACCAAGATTTAAATCTGTTCGCATCTCAGATTTAAAACCTCCCTCAAATATTTTTAAGCTCCCTGTGCAACCGCCCCATTTTTAAGGAAAAACACCCAGTTGTCCCTCACAACTCTGTACCTATTTCAAACCATAAGGAAAGACATGAAAGCAAATTTGGGTGGCAGAGCAGCCTGAGAGTGACTGGGAGACTTCAAGGATTTCATCAAACTGGTTGTGGCTTTGAAGCACGAGCACGCAGGGAAGATTTTTGCCTTTCAGAAAGGGCTGAAAACTCCGTGGTTTCGGTCTGCAAACCCCCCTCCCCAGCGCTATCCCAGCCCCTCTCTCCTCCGAGCTCTCCACCACACCGAGGCCTACCCTTACCGTGCCACACCGGGGACTTAGCCTTCCACTCTATAAATTTGGCTTTTTCCAGCAAAATCCCGAGCCATCCAAACGCCTGGATGGAGCTCCCGGGGGGCTGAGCATGGGAGCGGGGAGGGGCGGGGGTTCCCCATGGATTTGGGGGATCCCCACGGATCTGGGGAGGAGCTGTGGGACCGCAGGCAGGCCCATCCCGGTGTTCCCAGCCGCTCCATGGTTATCCCACATATCCCGGGCTGTGCCGGGGGCTGCAGTGGCCCCCCCACCCCGGGCCGGGCTGGCTTTGGGAGGGGGGGAACAGGAGGGGTATTTGGGGAGGATTTGGGGGGGGTTTATCCATGCACAGTGAATGGAAAGAGAGGGCGGGGACTGCCCCGAGGGGCCTCCCTGCACCTGCCAGCCCTGAGCGCCGAGGGGAGGGGGAGACGGGGGTCCCGAGGGGTG
>VWZF01006073.1:110057-121383 GCA_013396755.1 Sclerurus mexicanus
CGCGGGGGGGAGGGGGAGGAGGGGACGTTCGGAGCCCGGGAGGTGTGAGGGGTTGGCGTTGTTTATCCCGCTCCAGGCTCGGTCGTTTCCCGTCCTTAGGCCGCGGGGTCCGCGCTCCGTCCCGCAGCAGCCCCGGCGTGGCTCGTGGTGCCGGTGAGGACGAGGAAGAGGAGGAGTTTTGCCGTCCCCGAGTGGGCCCGAGAGCTGAGCCCCCAGGAGAAGGAGTGGCGCCTCAAGTCCTCAGCGCCCGTGTTTCCCGACGAACACATCGAGCGGACCTTCTACTTGGCGTCCACAGGTGGGGAGGCTGCCCCGGGGCCGTGGAGGTGGGGTTGGCAGCAGGGACCGGCACCCTGAGCAGGGGACTGCCCTCTCTGAGGGCACCTCGCTGAGCTCTGCTGCCTCTGCCTCAACTCTGAGCCTCTTGGCCCCCTTGGATTTGGAATTAGAGAATCCCAGGCTGGTTCCAGTTCCACCAGCACAGGTTGCTCCAACCTGGCCTTGGACACTCCCAGGGATGGGGGAGCTACAGCTTCTCTGGGAAACCTGTCCCAGGCCCTGCCCACCCTCATAGGGAGGAATTTCTTCCCAATATCACATCTAAACTCTGGGAGTTTGAAGCCATTCCCCCTTGTCCTGGCACTCCAGGCCCTTGGAAATAGTTTGTTTCCATCTTTTCTGTAGCTCCTTCAGGTCCTGGAGGGTCACAGTTAGGTCACCCCAAAGCTTCTCTTCTCCAGGTTGAACAATCCCAGCTCTCCCAGCAGAGCTGCTCCATCCCTCTGACCATCCTGGTGCCTCCCTGGCCTCACTCCAGCAGCTCCATGTCCTTCCTGTGCTGGGACCCCAGAGCTGGAGGCAGTTCCAGGTGGGATCCCCCCTGTGCAGAGCAGATTTAGGGACAGGGACACCCCATTCTGGCTGGACTTGTTCCTGTTACCTGGGCTGTGTGGGAGGGCAGAGCATCTCCCTGTGTGCCCCCATCTCACCTCCCACCCACCAGCAGCTCCTTGAATCCCTGGTTTTGCTGCTCCTGAGCTTTCCCCCCTCTCGCAGCGAGTATCATCGACCCGTACGTCCCTCCCGAGGGCGATGCCCGCCTGAGCTCCCTGTCCAAGGATGGGCTGAAGCAGAAACTGGACAAGCTGAAGCAGACAGCAGCCTCCCAGCTGGCGTAAGTGCCCCTTATTAATTAATCAATGAGCTTAATTCTGTGCTGCAGGAGCTTTGCTGGGTCTGCTCTGTGGCACAACTGGTGTATTCTGTCTGTGAGTTAGTGGAGGGGATGAGAGATCCCAAATATCTCGCGGAGACAGGGCATTAGAGGGATGTTCCCCACCGGCTTCTTCCATTTTTGTTAGGTTTCCACTTCACCAGGAGTCCCAGGTGGGAGAAGGAACACAGAGCACCTGTCCTGGTGGCAGTGGATGCACTGTGCCCTCACATTTTTGAGGATTCTTTGGATCTGTCTGTTTTACAAGCACCTAAAGGTTTTGTGTTGGTGGGGAATTTTCAGTTCTCATTTGTTCCCTGGTGGAAGCTGGGATTGAACCGTGTGGGATCATTGCCATCATCCAAAACACACAGGGCAGCTCCAATCTGTTCTTTCCTTCCTTTTCCTGTCATTCCAGCCTGCGGAAGATCAAAGATCATGACCTGAATTTCAGCACTAAAACCTTCCCAGGAATGGCTCAGGAGATATATATTGAAGCTCACAATTCCCTGGCAAAGTAAGGCTCTTCCCTGACTCTGCTTCTCTTTGCTGAGCTGCTCTGGTTTCCATGGAGCCATGGAATGGTTTGGGGTGGGAGGGACCTTAAAGCTCATCCAGTTCCAACCTGCCAGGATTAGAAAGACAAGGAGGGATTCCCGGGGTGGCTGCCCCATCCCTGGTAGTGTCCAAGGCCAGCTTGCTTGGGGCTTTTAGCAACCTGGGATAGTGGGAGGTGTCCCTGCCCGTGGCAGGGGGTGGCACTAGATGGGCTCTAAGGTCCCTTCCAAGCCAAACCATTCCATAAAGTAACACGCCACTGGCTGGCTCTGCTTTCCAGTACCAGATTTCAAACCTGCATCTCTCTTGGCCCCAGTTCCAACCATCAATAAAACACTGAGGTCAGAACTGGCTCACAAATTCTTGAGCCTTTCCCTGCAGTTGGGTCAGCTCAGCTCACCTTCGTGTCCTGATTTCCATTTCATTCTTCACAGCTGAGAATTTGGCTTTTCCTGTTCTGCCAGGAGCTTCTGTGTCTCCTGGAAAAGCAGGAATTTGTGAGGAAACCTCTTTGTTGTATTCAAGTAATGGGGTGTGTTTCCTTTGCAGTTTCAACAAGCAGAAGCTTCACTCCCTGGTGACCGAGCGCTGCTACCCTGTGAGTGTCTGGATATCATGGAATCATGGAATATTCTGTGTGGGAAGGGACTCACAAGGATCATCCAGTCCAGCCCCTGGCCCTGCACAGACACCTCAATAATCCCACCCTGTCCAAGAACTCCTGGAGCTCTGGCAGCCTTGGGGCCATGCCCACTGCCTTGGGGAGCGTATTCAGTGCCTACCACCCTCTGGGGGAAGAGCCTGTTCCCTAAATCCCATTTAAACCCCTCCTGACACAGCTCCAGCTGTTCCCTGGGTCCTGTCACTGCTCACACAGAGCAGAGATCAGTGCTTTGGTCTGTAAACCTCTCTAAACTTAACCACCTGCCTCATTTTTTCTGGATATCTTCCATGATTTTGAAAACACTCTAAACCTGACCATGTCTCGTTTTTTTCTGGACACAGCAAATTGCTGGGAGGGAAAACCAAAGTCTAAAAGCAGCCAGTGGCTAAACACTGTTGCATGCAGCAGTTTGCTTGTTCCACTCTCATCTGAGCTGAGCTGGTGCTTGTTTTCATGCTGTGCAGGAAATGGTCCGTGGCAACAGGTACAAGACCATCCGGTGGAGCTTTGTGGAGTCCCTGGAGCCGCCCAGGGTGGTCCATGTTCGCTGTGACAGCCTCGTGAACCGCGGCAACCTGTACGGGCAGGTGACGGTGCGGATGCACACGCGGCAGGTACAGCCCCCTGCCCTCCCTGCCTTCCAGCCAGGGAGAACGTTGGCTGGGGAGGCACCTTCAGGTTGTCCAGTTCCACCCAGGAACACCTTCCACTAGACCAGGTTGCTCCAACCTGGCCTTGGATGCTCCCAGGGATGGGGCAGCCACAGCTTCTCTGGGCAACCTGTGCCAGGGCCTGCCCACCCTCACAGGGAGGAATTTCTTCCCAATATCCAATCTATAGCTCCCCTTTTTAGTTTAAAGCCATTCCCCCTTGTCCTGGCATTCCAGGCCCTTGGAAGTAGTCTGTTTCCATCTTTCCTGTAGCTCCTTCAGGTCCTGGAAGGTCACAATTCAGTCACTCCAAAGCCTTCTTCAGGCTAAACGATCCCATTTCTCTCAGCCTTTCCTCACAGGAAAGGTGCTCTATCCCTCTAATCATCTTGGTGGCACCAACCCCAACCAGCTGGCAGCCCAACACAGAGATTCCCAGAGTGGTTTGGGTTGGAAGAACCTCAAAGCCCATCCAGTGCCACCCCCTGCCATGGGCTGGGACACCTTCCACTGGTCCAGGTTGCTTCAAGCCCTGTCCAACCTGGGTTTTTTCGGCTTTTTTTCCCCAGATTTTGGCAATCTATGACCGCTTTGGGCGGCTCATGTACGGTGGGGAGGAGGTGCCCAAGGATGTGCTGGAGTACGTGGTGTTTGAGAGGTACCTGGTGAACCCCTATGGCTCGTGGAGGATGCATGGGAAGATCATCCCGGAGTGGGCCCCTCCAAAGGAACCCATCATTAAGGTAATGCCACCAGGAAAAGGCACCAGCAGGGCTGGGAAATGGAGATTCCTGGTTAAATATGGACAAGGACAAAGCTGAGCTCCCTGTAAGGGGAGAAGGTGGTGGGTTAATCCACAGGCAGAGCTGCTTGTTGCTGTGGCATTGTCACCTGGAGCACCTGGAAGCTGGAATTGGAGGCTGAGGGCAGTTGTGTGATGATTTAGGGGGTTATTTCTCTCTGTGCCTGACCTGGTAAAGTGCTGCTCTGTCTTCCTGGGTTACTAAAAATAGATCCCAGAGAGGAAGGAGGTGAGAATTCCAGTGTAGCACAGGGCCTGTCATCCCACCTTGGTGTTTTCCTCATGCTGCCTCCATCCAATCCCCCTCCTTTCCCTTTCCAGAACCCTCTCCTGCCCTTCCTCCCGCTCTGTAACACAAAGAATCCCCAGTACAGCAGCTCAGAGCTGCTCTGTCTCCTGCTGATTCTATTCCTTGCTCTTCCAGACCGTGATGATTCCTGGCCCAACCCTGGATCCCTCACAGGAGTATGAAGAAGTGAAGTAGGAAGTTCTGGAGCCCGGACAGGGACAGCAGTGCAAACAGGGAGGGAGAACTGGGAATCCCTGTGGAGGCAGCAGCTGGGATGTGGCTGTGCCTTCCCTGTGAGCAGCCAACAAACGAAGTGGCTTCAGAAATGGACTCCAGTCACTCCAAATTTGTCCTTGAAGGAGCAAGAGGGGCTTGGGAGGGGGATTTGGATGAGCTCTGGGAAGAGCTTTACCCTGTCCAAGTAGACTTTGTGTGCTGCAGCTTCACCCTCTTCTGTTTGTCCTCAGGACCATTCTCAGGCCAACCTCTGTCTTGGACTTCCACTGTGAGAGCTCTTGGAAGTGTTTCCAGACATGGGATATTTGTCACTTCCCATGGGAAGTGTCACAGACCTGCTGGTCATTCATTAAAATTTCCACCAGTAGCTGTTGGCACATTGTTTTCCCATCCTCTCTCCTCTACTGATTCCCAAACTCCTTTTTTTTAAGAGAAAAACCAGGGCAAAGCAGCAAGAACACTATAAATCAAATTCTGGGGAGGGAGGCTGTGGCTGGACTCCTGCTGAATGGGAGGTTCCCCAAGGGGCTGCAGCACAGCACCAATAAATCTGTTTAATTTCATTTTTGACTCCTTGCAAGGCAGCCTCTCCCAGCGCTGAGGGGTTTGGTGCTTGTGACAGAGCTCTGGGCTCTGTGTTGTCAGTGAGGGACTGGCACCATCCTGTGGACATGGTGGCATTTGCATCAGTCCCTGGTTTTGATGGATTGGGAAAACACATACCCAGAGGTTACCTTTTCCCAGGGCTGGGAATAAACCAGTGAGGCTCCTTATCCCTGCTCTCTTCTGCTCAGCCAAGTCCCATTTTCTTCTTCACCCTTGTCTTATTTTTAACTCAGCCATTTCCAGGGCATTTCTGTTTCATCCCTGAGAGTTCAGGATGTTTTTATTTCTGCCTTGAAAGAGATTTTGCAGAGCTGTAAAAAAAACCCCAAACCCCACAGTTGTGGCTCTTTCTTCTTGCAGCGTTTTCAGTGTTTCTTGTGAATGATGTTCTTTTGAAAGGGCAGAACATCATCTTTATGCTGTGTTAGGAGAGGAGCCAGCAGTGGGATCCCTTTCATCTCTTTTGGAAGTCAGAGGGGTGTCACAATCTGTTCCTGAAAGAACTTTCTATATGGAGCCTCTGCCTCCGCCTTGCTCAGGAGACACTCTGAGCTCTGGAGTGTGGGAGCTGAGCCAGGAGCAAAAATAACTCTGGGAGCTGCTGGCTGGCTGTGCTGGGACAGGTGGGGATGTGACTCCTCACCCCAGACCTGCACAAGGGTGAGAGAATGGGGATTGTTCAGTCTGAAAAAGGAAAACTTCAGAGTGACCCAATTGTGGCCTTGACGGAGCTAGGAGAAATATGGAGAGAGACTGTTCACAAGGGCCTGGAGGGACAGGACAAGGGGAATGGCTTCCCACTGCCAGGGCAGGGTTAGATGGGATACTGGGGATAAATCCTTCCCTGGGAGGGTGGGCAGGCCCTGGCACAGGTTGCCCAGAGAAGCTGCCCCGTCCCTGGAAGTGTCAAAGGCCAGGTTGGACGAGGCTTGGAGCAACCTGGACTAGTGGAAGGTGCCCCTGCCCATGGCAGGGGGTGGCACTGGGTGGGCTTTAAGATCCTTCCAAAGCCAGAGCATCCTGGGATTCTGTGAGGTTCTCCAGCTCTGGCTCTGAAGGAAAAGGGTTGTTTTCTGTGGAATGTCTGGCTTTTTGGGGAGAATGGCCTTTCCTTGTAGTTGAGCAGTGTGTGGCTCCCCATCTCCCCTTTCCAGCCTCTGTGACTAAACCCCTTCATTCCTGGGTTTCCTGTACAGCCTCTTCCTGGGGGATATCTCAGCTCTTCCCAGCCCCAGGAATGAGCCTCTCAGTGCACACTCTGTACCAACACCGTTTATTCTCTGTATTTACACGTGCTTACACAGCAGGGTGGGGTTGGACCTCACGCTGAGCATGGGGGCTGTGCAGGTGGGAGCAGCCTCCAGCTCCAGCCTTTCCCTTCCTGAAAGCCACGGCTGCGCCCGGATTTGTGGATGGAGCTACTGCTGCTCCCACGGGCACACCTCAGGTTGGGCTCCCCTCTCACCCCCGGCCCCATCCCCAGCTCTGTGGTGGCTCGAGGTGGGATCCACGCTCTCCTCCTCCCACGGACACACCTCGGAGGTTTTCCCAGTGTCTGTGCTGGGCTTGGCAGGTGCTGATGGAGCCTCTTCTGCTTCCCAGGGACACACCTTGGCCAGGCCAGTGCTGGGGCTGGAGCTGCTGCTCCGTGGGGGCTGGCTGGCAGGCAGGATCCGGCACAGGGGTTTGTGCTTGGCCTCCGCATCAGAACCACCCTTGGATTTTTTCAGCAGGGCTGTTGGAGACCCAACACTGGCTCCTGCCACCGCCTTCGGCTTTCCCAACCTATGGTGAGATGCTCCAGTGGCTCCATGTGGGTGCACAGCTGGTTTGGAGCTTTCCTTCTCTGACCCTGTGGGCTCTGCTGCTTCCCAGGGGCAAATTTCAGATTTCCTGCTCTCTGTGCTGTCAGATTTCTTGGATGGCTCTTTCTCCATCGCAGTTTTCAGGGAGAAATCCTCTGTGCTCTCCCAAGGACAGATGGACTCCCGGTCTTTGCTCCCCTTCTCCAGGGGTTTGGAGGTGGTCACTTCTCTTGATGAGTGTTTCTCCTTCCCTGGGGCTGTTTCTTTCTCCAGCTGGGGTGCAGCCACTTCCCAGGGACAGATTTCAGCTTTGTCACTGGATGTGACCTCTTGAGCCTCCCAAGGACAGATCTCTGCCTTCAGGCTCTCCATGCTCTGGGATTTCTTTGAAGGTGCTGAGCTCCCAGCCTGGGGTTTGGCCGGGAGCTGCTCTGTGTCCGTGCTCTCCCAAGGACAGATGGACTCCCGGTCTTTGCTCCCCTTCTCCAGGGGTTTGGAGGATTCTTTAGGTGGGAGTCTCTCCTTCCCTGGGGCTGTTCCTTTCTGCAGCTGGGGTGCAGCCACTTCCCAGGGACAGATTTCAGCTTTATCACTGGATGTGACCTCTTGAGTCTCCCAAGGACAGATCTCTGCCTTCAGGCTCTCCATGCTCTGGGATTTCTTTGAAGGTGCTGAGCTCCCAGCCTGGGGTTTGGCCGGGAGCTGCTCTGTGTCCGTGCTCTCCCAAGGACAGATGGACTCCCGGTCTTTGCTCCCCTTCTCCAGGGGTTTGGAGGATTCTTTAGGTGGGAGTCTCTCCTTCCCTGGGGCTGTTCCTTTCTGCAGCTGGGGTGCAGCCACTTCCCAGGGACAGATTTCAGCTTTATCACTGGATGTGACCTCTTGAGTCTCCCAAGGACAGATCTCTGCCTTCAGGCTCTCCGTGCTCTGGGATTTCCCTGAAGGTGACTTGGGCAGCACCGGGCTCACCACATGGGATGTCCCCGAGGGTTCCTGTGTGCCCAGGCTCTCCCAGGGACACACAGCCTCCCGCTGCCCCTTCCCCAGGGATCTCTCCGGGCTGGCCAGCGCTGCCTGGCGCGTGATGCGCTTGTCCCCCTTGGAGCTGCCCCCGGGGATCTGCTTTGCCTTTGAGTGATGGGAGGGAAGTTCAGCCCCTTCCCAGGGGCAGATTTCATCTTTATCACTGGATTTGAGTTCCTGAGTCTCCCAAGGACAGATCTCTGCCTTCAGGCTCTCCGTGCTCTGGGATTTCTTTGAAGGTGCTGAGCTCCCAGCCTGGGGTTTGCCCTGGAGCTGCTCTGTGTACGTGCTCTCCCAAGGACAGATGGACTCACGGTCTCTCTTTGCTTTCTCCTCCTTTCCAGACATGCCAACTCCAGTCTCTTTCAGGAGCCCTTGAGTTGTAGAAGGGCTTTTGCTCAAGATGGAGAGACCTTCTTTGTCCTGTCTGGGTTTTTCTTTACCTGATGAAGGCTCAGCCACTTCCCAGGGACAGATTTCAGGTTTGTCACTGGATTTGAGCTCCTGTGCCTCCCAAGGACAGATCTCTGCCTTCAGGCTCTCCATGCTCTGGGATTTCCCTGAAGGTGATTTGGGCAGTGCTGTGCTCCTGGCAGGAGGTTGTTCTGGGGGCTTCTCCCTGCCCTGGCTCTCCCAGGGACATATCTCCTCCTTTATGTTCTCCGCCCTCTGGGATTTCTTGGACTCAGCTTTTGAGCTTTCCAGGCTTTTCCTAACGAGCTTGGCAAAGATCCCGGTGTCCCTGCGCTGTGCCTGATGGCTGCCCATCTCTGCCAGCTTTGCTTCAGTATCTTCCAGTCCTCTGGATCCTGGTTTGTCTTGCCCTCTGGAAGTGCCACGTGTGTCCTGACTCAATCCCTCCTTCCCTGCTGGAGCTGCAGCCTCTTCCCAGGGGCAAATTTCTGTTTTAGGAAGCATCTCATCCTCCACTTCCCACGGACAGACGGTGACCTTTCTGCTGCCGATGGTTCCAGCTTGTTGGGGTGAGGGTTTGGGCACCACTGGGTGTCTTGCTGGGAGCCCCATCCCGGGCTGCTCTGCACCTTCTCCGGATTTGGGGGATCCCTGTTGGCTGCTCCCTTTGTCTGCAGCCACAGCCAGCTCTCCCACTCCCCTTGGTTCTGCTCTCTGTGGGGAAATCCCACTTTTCCCTTGGGAAGTTTCTCCATCATCTGCTTTTCCTGCATTGGATAAGGCCGTTCCCCTTTCCCAAGGGCAAACTTCTGTATCGCCCTCAGCTCCTGCCGCCTCCCAGGGACACACTGAAGCCCGGGCACTTGCTGGGCTCCATGAGGGCATTTCTGGAGGCTCCGAGCTCTTGGGAGCAGCTTTGGCTGGAGCTTCCCCGGTGCTGGCGCTGCCCCAGGCTCCCAAGCTGCTCCTGCTCTCCTGCACTCTCGGCACACCCATGGATTTTGGTCTGGTGCTCTTCCTCTCCCCCTCCTGCCTCTCCTGCTCTGGCTGAGCCTCCTCCGTGTCCCAGGGGCAGATTTCTGCTCCGACAGTCCTTCCCTGTTCCCGGCTCTCCCAGGGGCACACCTCAGCCCTCCTGCCCTCCGTGGTGCCCACTTGCTCCAGAGCTGCTTTTGGCACCTCTGGGCTTTTGGCTGGTGGTTTTTCCATGCCTGGCTCTTCCCTGGGGTGCTGGGGATCCCCCTTGCTGCCACTCTTCCCTGGGGTTCTGCCCTCACTCTGCTCCCCGGGGCAGATTCCTGCTGCAGTGCTGGAATCTTCCCGAGTTTCCCCAGGACAAACCTCTCCCTGCTTACTCCCGGCTTTCCCTGCTGTATCCAAGGCTCCCTCCTCGGTGCCCTGACTCCCCCCGGGACTGAGGGGTTCAGACTGGCTGTTCCCCTTTTCCAGTGCCTTGGCTGGGCTCTCCTCACCCACTGGGAGCCCGCTGTCCTCCCGGGAAACAATCGCCTCTTGGCGCAGCAAGGCTCCTCTTCCCGCTGGGATTCCGAGGCATCCCGGGGGACAGACCTCACTCCCCGGCTTCTCCCTGGCTGCTCTCTGCACACCGGTGGCGGTGGAGGGCTGGGGACTGCTTGGGCTGGGCTTTGCAGGTGGCCGCTCCTTCTCCGAGTGGTCCTGGACGGACCCGCTGGTCCCCTGGTGCCCTCCAGCTGCAGGAGCGTCCTTCCCTGGATCCACTGCAGGAGCCTCCTCCCCTTCCTGGGGCTCTACCTGTGTTTTCCCCCTGCCGGCCACCTCCAGCGTTTCACAGGGATGTTCAGCTCCTTCTTGGTGGCCAGTGCTGGGTGGGACCTTGTGCACCCACGAGGGGGGCTCCAGACCCCCACCAGCATCTGCATCCCCCCGGGGAGCACTGGGCTGCTCTGCCACTTTGTCCCCACCGCCTGTCCCCAGGGCCGGGTTGTCCCACTGCCCTTCTGTCCCGCTGTGCCACCAGCCCGTGGCTTCCCCGGGAGTGGCGGCATTGTTGTTGTGCTGGCAGAGGACTGTGTGCCCACGGGTGGGGGGCTCTGGCCTCTGCCTCCTCCCCTCGGGGCTTTTGGCAGTGGGATGTCGGCTGAACCCTCCGAGGGACACGGCTGAAACCTCTGCCGGGCTGGACTTCTCCCTCCTGCTGCTGCCCCTCTTCCTGAGACTCCCCTCGCTCTCCCTCCTCCCTTTGAGGATGCTCTTCCCCCTGGTGCGGTTGATGGCTTTGATGGCGAGTCCCAGACTCCGGAAGGTCTTCTGGGAGGGTGGTCTGGGGCTGGTGGCCTCTTTGTCCCCAGGGGTCCCCGAGTCTGCTGCCTCTGCAGCTTTTTGTTTCCTGCTCAGGATCTCATCCTGGATGAGCTCCCAGGGACAGACCTGTGCCGAGATGGGGGCTGGGACCAGCTGCCCACCCTTCCCCACCGGGTGGGACGTGTGCCCCGGGTCTTCCTCCGGTGTCCCCTCCGCCTGTCCCGCCGCTGCCGGGGGGTCCGGGGGTGGCTCTGCTGGCTCCTGGCAGTCCCCAGCTGGCACTGAGTGCCTCCCCAGGCTCTGGTAGCGGATAGGGGGCACAGGGGGGGTTTTCCTCACGGCCACCCTCACCTTCCTGGGCGGGTGGGCACTGTCCATGCTGACGCTCTTGACGGGCGCGTAGGTGACGTGTTTCTGCACCTTGGCATCACCATGGGGGGTCGTGTCATCCTGGGAGCAGCTCTTGGCAGGGCTTTTGGGCTTCCCGGTGTCCTTGGGGGGCCCGTGGCTGGTGGAGTGCCCCGAGGCCGGGGCTGACAGTTGCCTGCTGGCGTGCCACTCCTCGTGGGCAGCTCGGCTGGCGGCGAGCAGGGCCTCCTCCCGCGCCCCGGTGACAACGCTGTGTGACTTCTGCAGGAGGGGTGCCCGTGCCGGGGGTCGCCGCCAGTGCCCCGACAGGTTTTGGGCACTGGCCGACCTGGACACGAGCGGGGCATCATCCAGCGAGTCGCTGTCGGATCGCTCCAAGGTCACCTCCATCGCCTTCCTCCCTGGCGAAGGCT
>VWZF01006073.1:130967-151320 GCA_013396755.1 Sclerurus mexicanus
CTCGGCCGCCGCGGAGGCCGCCAGCGCCGCCGCCAATGCCGGGAGCCTCACCGACGTGTGCGGGGCCCGCGGCCGCGAGCAGGACACGGGCAGGTACGGGGGGGACGGGTTTGGGGTGATGCCGTGGTGTTGGTGAAGGTGCCGGGTGATGGGGATGCCTCGCTGGAGGGGCATGAGAGGCACCGGTGGCATCGTGCGACATGGGATGCGGCCCCTTGGAGAAGCGCTGAGGCCTCGTTGCTTGCAGGAGCCCTGGAGAGGCGGGGGGAGCTGGGACACGATGTTCCAGGCCTGCATCCGCAATGGGGATGGGGGAGAAACCTCTGGGAGCAGGACCGGGAGCAGGGCTCGGAGCGTCAGTTCTGGGAGGAGGAGCTGGGGGAGCTCAGCCTGGATTAAAGGAGGCTCAGGGGGGACCTTCTGGCTCTCTGCAAATCCCTGACAGGAGAGTGAATCCAGGTGAGGGTCGGGCTCTGCTCCCAGGGAACAAGGGACAGAAGGAGAGCCTCAAGGCTTGAGCTACAACGGCCTCAAGTTGTACCAAGAGAGGTTCAGGTTGAGTATTGGGGAAAATTTCTTCATGGAAAGGCTGGTCAGGTGTCAAAACAGGCTGCCCATGGAAGTGGTGGAATTGCCATCCCTGGAAGTGTTCAAGGAACGTGGGGATGGGGCTCGTGGGGACACAGTTTAGTGGCCGTGGTGGGATTTGCTTGAAGGTTGGACTTGCTGATCTTGGAGGGCTTTTCCAACCTACGTTATTCCATGACCAGTGAGGTGGCAGGTGGCTTGGAGGAGCCACTGGAGCCCTGGCATGCTGCAGGTGCCAGGGAAGTGCTGCTCTGGACCCACTGCCCAGGCTCCTGTGCCCCAGAAACCACTTCCCATAGCATTCCCAGCAGCAGAACTGCAATTCCTCACAGGAGGAGGCTGGGAGAGCCTTCCCGGGTCCAGGCAGCAGCACGGAATAGGTGGATGGACTCTGTTACAGCACAGCCCGTTCCCTGCAGGGTTCATTAACCTCCCGTAGGGATTCTGGGTGTGTTCCCTCCTGGTGCAGCCAAGGACCTGCTGAGGGATGAGCAGGAAGCTTTTCCTCCAGGCTGGAGGTGCTGACCTGGGGTCAGGTGTGACCTGCAGCCCTGGCGTGTGGTGACAGGGCGCTTGGGTAGCCCCAGAGGCAGCCAGAGCAGGCCTAAATTACCTCAAAATTAGCTCTCCTTTGAAGCAGAGAGTGGGTTGGGAGATGGCAGCTCCCAGCCCTGCAGCTGGACAGGTGGTGAGTCCCTTCTGGAGCCCCTGTGCCCGCGAGGAGCCTCACTTGGCACTCGGGGTGCTGGAGCAGCTTTAGACAGTTCCCCACAAATGACTAAATGGGCCTCAAACGAGGTGCCTGTAATGACATAATGTTTGCTAATGGGCTTGTGGTTAATTGAGGAGTCCTGGGACCTCCCAGGGCTGGGATCAGGTGGTGGAGAGCTGGCTGGGAGGTCTGGGAGCAGAGGAACACCTGGGAATTGCTGCCTGGCTCTTCCCTGGGTCAGGGAGCTGGATGGTCGCTGTAAGGGTCACTTTAGTGGTCACTTCTCCTGCAGCTCCTTGCACTAATGAGACACTTTCCAAGAGAGGTTACTTCAAGGTGCCTGATGCAGCGACTCTTGTGGTTCAGGGAGGGCTTTGCTCCTCCCAGTTCCAGGAATGCCATCCCGATGATGAGGGATGGGTTATTAATGATGGGGTTTGCTCCCATGCCGGTGGGACAGTGATGAGCCAGGAGCTTTCCCTGGCTCTGCTGAGAGCTGGAGCTTGTTGGCCTGTGGCCCCCATGGGCGCAGGATGGATCTGGTGGTCACCGTGACTCGCTGCTGCAGCCACTGGTGGCTGGTGGGGTGGCTCAGAGCAACTCCTGGCTCTGCTTGTTCCCAAACTCGTGTTCCTGACTGGAGATGAAGCTGCTCCCTTGGTCTGTGGCTGTTTTTTTTTAGTTTTAAGCATCCACAAGAAGCAGAATTCCTGGTGTTCGGAGCTGGATAAGCAGAATTCCTGGTGTTTGGAGTTGCTGCCCACCTTCCCATGGTGCTGCCAGCCCTGGAGCCAGCTGGGTGCAGCTTTTTCCCTTCACCTGCAGCAGCACTTTGGAAGAAAACCAGCCCCGTTATCCAAAATCAATAACAGGCTCTGCTGAGCTGCAAGAAATCAGATCTGGATGGAGACACCAACCAGGGCCTGGGTGTCGGTTTTTAAAGGTTATAGTTGTGAAACTGCTTATTCTGGGGAGGAATTTGTACAGCAGAGGAGGCTGGAGGGAAGGGCACAAGGCTGGGCACAAGGTGCCACCAGTCACTCGCCAGGCTGGTACCCGAATTTGTCAGTAAGTTATGTTGGTGACCCTAAAATCCTGATTTTCTGGAGCTCCGGGGGTTCCCCAGATTTGTGGGCATGGAATTGGCCCATTCCTGAAGGGCAGAGTCCACCTTTGGGGTTCTCCAGGTCACACCTAATGACTCCTCCACGGCTTTTGGCATCACTGGGATCCTGCAGAACAGGAGGAGCGTGGAATAGGTTGTTTTGGTGGAGAGTGGAGCTGGGAAGTGGTGGATTCAGCCCATGGGAGTTGGTTCTTGCTCTCTCCCTGTTGCTGATGAAATGAGAAACCTCGGAAATCGATGCTGTAAAATTTTGGCATGAAATAGGGCTGTTTTGGTAACACTTAAATGCTCCTTTCTGGCTGCCTTGGTGGGTGGGAGCAAAGCTGTTGTATTTTCAAGTGGGTTGATCTTAATCCAGGAGTGTAACTTTGTGTGTGTGCCTGATAATTGGTGAATTATTCTCCACATGGAGGGAAAAAAAACCTCCAACCTCAAAGAGGTGTGAGAGGCTTGAAATCAAAACACTTCCCCGCGTTTTAATGGGGTTTTGTGCAGAATCATGGAATCATTTAGGCTGGAAAAGACTTTTTGGTTCATTGAGTCCGACCATTAAGTCAGCTCTGCCAGGATGATGATGAGAGCTCGGAGTGTTTTTAGTTGGGAATAAAAGTGATGTGTCTGGACACAAAAAGGAGAAGTTTACTCAGCCCAGCCCTGGATTCAAGTCCTGTGGGGTTCTGCGCTCCGTGCCTCAGTTTTCCAGTGTTTTCTCTGCCTGGACGTGGATAAATCTGTTTAATGTTCAGTGGAGAAGGTGCTGGAAGGAGCGGGGAGAGCACAGCGTTGTTATAAAACCGGCTGGGAACCAACTTCTTGGGAATGTTGGTATTCCCGGGCCTCCTCAGAGGTGTGTTTTTCGCTGTTCCCATCCCTTTTGGCAGCTCTGCCTTTAGCTCCTTCCCCTTCCCCTGCGTTTTGGGGAGCTGGTGTCCTCCAGGCACAACCCCACATTGCTCAGGGACCCAACCTGTTTGTCCGAGGGATTTGGCAATGCCCGTGCCGGGGGAGCAGCGCGAGGTCTGTTGTGAAACAGCTCCTTGGCTCTGGTTGCTGGACTCGCTTGGGGTTTTCTTTCCCAAGGCTTTATTAATTGCCTGCTTAGAGATTTGCTTCGTGGCGGGACGGAGCCCCAGCTTTGCTGGGCCTGCCCTACTTAGGCCAGAGCGCTGCTCTGGGGGTGGGATAAACACCTGGATGGAGCTTCCGTGAAGGGTGGAGAAGGTTCTCCTGCTCTGAGAAGGGCAAAGGGTGGGATGGGGTGTCTCCTCATCTCCGCTCACCCCGCTTTTCTTATTTCCAACAGGAAACACCGACTGACAAGAACTCAAAGTGCCTTTTCCCCGGTTGTGTTCAGCCCCCTCTTCACAGGTGAGGAGCTGGAAGGTTTATTCCAGTTTGGGGTTTCCCTTTGCTGTGAAACAAGCAGTTTGTGCCGAGTGGTGGATGTCGATTCCGTGAGGTCCCAAACTGAAGTCACGAGTTGTTTGGCAGCTGTGCGGAGGGAAGGGATGAAGGTGTGGAGCTGCTTTTCCTCAGAAGAGCCTGCAGAGGAAAACCTGGAGATGACAAGCTTTTGCTTGGAATTTGGGAGGTCCATTTCGTTAATCATTAGTTTCTCCTGTTAACTGCTTTTAAAATGACTTATGTCAATTTTTACCCGTCGGGGGAGTGGTGGCAGTGCCCTCCGGGGAGTTTTTCCTGCACAAAAGACCATGGAAGTGTCTCCAAAGGGAATATCTGGGTTCCCATTGCTTTGGTTTGTGGTGGCTCCTCCTGCCTCACACCACTGAGCCCTTGGTTTGTTTAAGGACTGATTTTAGGGGATTTTCCCAGCCCGGGGCCACCGAAGCGGGGCAGAATTCAAATCTCTGGCCCAGCTTGTGTGAGTTTCTTGATAATTTGCTTTTCAGGGCTCTGGAGGTCTTTGAGAAGGCTCTGCTTGCCTTTCTCAACCCCTCCGTGGGCACCCCTTGGAAAATCTGCCTCCAACTAGTCCACCAGTGCCTCGGGAAGGATTTCAGAGCTGAGTTACTGCAACTCCTCTCAGCTTGGGTGCCTTTGGTGTTGTTTGCACGGGCTGAATGCAGCCCAACCACTTCATTTGGAGGGCGTGGGACCGAGAGAGCGGCCGTGTGGCTGCGTGTGCCTCACGCCCAGAAATCCCCCCCGGGAGAAGGTGCCTGGGATAATAACAGCCCTAAATACTGCTCTTAACGTGTCTCATTCATAACAGCCAGGGCTTTTGGAAAAGCAGGAGGAGGCTGAGTCGGGGCAGGTGGATCCTCTAGTCCTTGAGCCTGTGGTTCTGGCCTTCAGGACAGGCTGGTTTAGTGCTGGTGGTTGGACTGAGTTTTTGGGGAAAAAAAGCCCCACCATGACTGTTTTGGGTCTTTTTTTTCCCTTGGGATTTAGGTCCTGGTACTGAGGTTGATGCTTTGACCTCGATTTGATGTTTTCGTGCCTCTTCGTGATTTTAGCCTAATTTTAAGCTTTTCTGGTTTTAAGTTAGACTGGGTTTTTCTAGCCTAATTTTAGGCTTTCTTGGTCTTAAGTTAGACTTTTTTTCTTTCTTTAGCCTAATTTTAAGCTTTCTTGGTTTTAAGAGCTTCTCTGGTTTTAAGAGCCTTTTTGTCATTGCTGTCCCCAAGCAGCATCCTGGATCCAAAGCCTTTAGGCTGCAGGGAATCCCAGTTATTTAATGTGTTTCTTGTAAAAGCCTGTCCGGCTCCTTCTTCTTCCTTTTAGGAGCATTTTTGTGGCCTTTGGGGTAAAAGGTGCTTTTGTTGGATCATCTGAGGCCAACTCGGAGGGGTGTGACCAGTCTCCTGTGCCAGCAGGTGCCACGCAGGCTTGTGGGATCATTTCCCCAGTGTCACACATGGGGACGGGCTCTGCTTTGATGGGAATTCTGTGCTGGAAAGGCCTCTTGGAGCCCCCTTATCCCACCCTGGTGCTGGTCTCAGATGGGCTTCAGGCACAGGCGGAGTGTCAGTCCCTCAGCCTGACCCTTGGGACAAGCTGACTGGTGTCACAGCGGGGAAATCTGGTTTGGGAACAACTAATAGGATCATTTTCCAAACCCTGTGGATGTCCCTGCCCCTCCCCCTGTCCCCAGCTGCCCTTGCTTGGCCTCGCTGTGCCCTGGGGAGGGTGCAGCACTAACAGTGTTCTCCACACCCTTCAGGTGAAACGGTGTCACTGGTGGACGTGGACATCTCCCAGCGAGGACTGAGCTCCCCTCACCCTCCAACTCCTCCACCTCCACCCCGGAGGAGCCTCAGCCTGCTCGGTACCTTGTCCCTGTGGGAACCTGGGAACTGCCTGGCCATCCTTGCAGGGCTGCTGGGGGAGCATCTCCAGGGTGCCCGTACCACCCCTGCTCCCCTTTCCTTGGCAGAGGACCCACTGGAAGCTGCGGGTTTCCTGTGCACCAGGCAGGAGGGGAGGGACCGTGTGAGGTGGGAGGGAAGGTGCTGGTTTTGTAGCATTTCTGCTGCCTTGGAGAGCTTTTCTCCTCCCCTCCCGTGAGGCTGGATGCCTTCTGTGTTACCCAGCTGGTGGAGGTGGGGGCTTCTGGTGCAGGAGCCTGGCTGGGATGCTCCTCATCCTTCTCTGGAGGAGCTTCCTCTGAGCAGGAGAGCTTGGGATGGGTGAAGTCAGCAGCTGTCCCGTGTGCTGGGGCCGAGATCTCCTGGAATTGCCTCTTCTTCTCTCCTGCTGGATTCCTCTCCTCTGGGAATGTGTGTGGCTCCGAGCTGGTGTGGACCCACACTCACGAGCCAGAGGAGGATGGCAAGCTGCCAGTGGGAAGCTCCATGTTCCCTTCTCCAGGCTGTGCTGGATTCCTGGCTCTGTTCTGTCAGACACTCGCTCTGTCTCCTTCTTTCTGAACCTCTCTTGCCTCTGCTCTCTCCTAGATGATATCAGTGGGACGCTGCCTCCATCTGTCCTAGTGGGTCCAATGGGCTCTTCCCTGCAGTCTTTCCCTCTGCCTCCGCCTCCTCCGCCCCACGCCCCAGGTCAGCTCAGCCTTAGCAAGGCTTTTCCCTTCAGGAATCTGCATTTGGGGCTCCCTTGGTCGGCTTTGAGGCCTTTTCCATCGACGCCGCTGCCTTGGCTGCTCAGGGCCACGTGGTGCTGGGGGGCACTGCCATGTCCAGGCTCTGCTTCCCGAGGCTCTCCCTGCCCTCCGTGGCTTTGCTGGAGCTCAGGGATGCACCAGCTTCTTCCTCTCAGCTCAGCCTCTCCTCTTTTCTCTGCTTCCTCTCGGCTTCAGCCCACCCCGAGGAGGGGCAGAATTCCAGGCAGGAACCCCAGCTGTGCCAGGGTTTTCCTGAGCATCCCCCCTTTGGCTCTCCTTAGGGCCCAGAGGGCTTTGCTTGCCCCTTTTCCACGATGTGTGTCCGCTCCTCCCACTCTTCCCATGCCTTCCCTCCGAGCCAGCAGAGAGCGGGTGAAGGTGGAAGAGCCAGGGAACCATTCCCACCGTGTCCTTCACAAGGATGTTGTCCCTCTGCGGGTGCTCCCCCTTCCCTGAGCTCCAGAGCGGCGTCGGGGGCTGGGACCACCATCCGTGGGGGATCTCCCTGTGGGTGATGGGGGCCCTGGGTTGTTTCTCCCCGTGCAGACGCCTTTCCCAGGATCGTCCCGGCGCGTTCTCCGGAGGGGATGGCCCAGCCCATCCCACACCTGCAGTGCCCCCTCTCCCGACCCGATTCCAGCAGCTTCGCCGCCAGCCTGAGGGAGCTGGAGAAGGTAAAGGGGTGCTGGGAAGGGGGGGAGCAGCCAGAAGGGAAAAACCGCACGTTCAGGGGTCGATTTTGGGGATTGATCCATCCATTTGGCGGATTCGGGAGCATGTGGTTGGGATAGGAGTGGGCAAACCCCTCCTGTCTTTCCCCCAGTGAGGGGCTCGGGCTCTTCTCGTGGGTAACAAGCAGCAGGACAAGAGGAAACAACCTGAAGTTGCACCTGGGGAGGTTTAGATGGGATGTGAGGGAAAATGTATTCCCTGAAAGGGTGGCCAGGCTCTGGAACAGGATTCCCAGGGCAGGGATGGAATTGGGGTGCCTGGAGGGATTTAAGGGCCATGTGGATGTGGCACCTGGGGACACTGGCAGTGGTTGGACTCAGTTATCTTGAAGATCTTTTCCAGCCTTAATGATTCCATGATTCTTGGAGGCTGGGAAAGCATTTTGTTGTGCGTGGAGGGGGTGTCCTGGCCTCACCTGTCCTTTCCCCTCTCCGGGCTGGGGAGGGATGGAGTGTTGCCCTCTCCTCCAGGAGCATCCCAACCCTCCGCACTCCGGGGTGGGTACAAGGCACTTCCATCAGGAAATCCAGCAGCAGGAGCAGACTGTGCTGCGTTGGCTTGCTGCTCAATCACCCCTGCCAGCACTCCTGTCACAGCTGTGACACTCAGGCTGCATTCTCTCCCCAGTGCGGGTGGTACTGGGGCCCCATGAACTGGGAGGACGCCGAGATGAAGCTGAAGGGGAAACCTGATGGGTCCTTCCTGGTCCGAGACAGCTCCGACCCCCGGTACATCCTGAGCCTGAGCTTTAGGTCACAGGGAATCACCCACCACACCAGGATGGAGCACTACAGAGGTGAGATGGGGGGCTCTGGGGGTGCTGGGGCCGCTCTCACCTCGGGGTCCCCAAGCACAGCTGGCAGAAGAGGGGGAGCAGCAGAAGCAGCGTGTCCTCACTCTTGTGTTGAAGTTCTGGTTTCAGTTAGGCTGGGTTTTTTTGTAGCCTAGTTTTGACCTTTCTTGGGTTTAGTTAGACTGGGGGGGTTTGTAGCCTAATTTTGGCCTTTCCTGGTTTTAGTTAGACTGGGTTTTTTAAGGTTTTCTGATTTTGTGCCATTGCTTTCCCCAGGCAGGAGCCAGGACCCAAAGCCTTTGGGCTTCAGCAAATCCCAGTTATTTAATGTAAAAGCCCCTAGCTGAGCTTTGGAGCAAACCTCTCGCTGCTCTGACTCAGGCTGGGACCTGAGGGAACCCCTTTTCCTAAATTAGGGAAAATTTATTCGTGGAGAGCGTGGTCAGGCACTGGCACAGGCTGCCCAGAGCAGTGGTGGAACCACCAGCCCTGGAAGTGTTCCAAAAACACGTGGATGTGGCACTTGGGGACACGGGTTGGTGGCGACACGGCCGCGCTGGTCAAAGGCTGGACTGGAGGATCTTGGACAGGTGTTTCATCCTGAACAATTCCACGGTTTTGGTGCAGGGAGGGGAGGTGTGGTTGCAGCACAGGGGTCGCTGGACTGGTCTGACTGGAGGTTTAACCCACTTGCAGCTCTGTGACCTGCCTGGAGGCTGCTGGCCCTGTGTCCCCATCTCCAGTTTCACCCACTGGAGCTCGGGGCGCGTGTCGTGTCGGGTGACAGGGACAGGGACAGCACAGGGACAGCTGTGTCGTGTGTGTGACCCCGGTCCTGCTTAACAGTGCCTTTAATTAAGGTGCTGGGAGCAGCTGGCAGGGACACGAAGCTGTGGAAAGTGATCCCTGGCAGCGCCAGGGCTGCGCAAAGGGGACGTCAGCACCTGGATGTGTGGTTTGAACACTTCCGAGTGCTCTGGGAATTCCCTTGGGAATGCTGCTGGTGGGACGGTGGAAAAGAGCAGGGACTTCTCCAAATGCTCTCGTGGAGTATATTTTGTTAAAATTTCGGGCCCAGCGGTTGGAGCTGTTCACAGGTCCAGGCAAAATGTGGCTTGTGGCCGTCTCTGGGTTTCAGGGTGTCACATCCCTGTGTATCCTGAGCTCTTGGAGAGCGCTGGTCCCAGTGGAATAACGTGCTGGTTCCACTGGTGTTCCCTCTTAGTGCCTCACCCCAGTTCTGGGGGTTGGTCTGAGATGTTCCCCTGCTCTTTGGGAGCATCAGGCCCATCTCTAAGTGTCACCTCCTGTCACCAGTGCTCCCATAACGTGTCACCTTCTCTGCTCTCTTGGAAGGGACCTTCAGCCTGTGGTGCCACCCCAAGTTTGAGGACCGCTGCCAGTCTGTGGTGGAGTTCATCAAGAGAGCCATCATGCACTCCAAAAACGGGAAGTTTCTCTACTTCCTGCGCTCCAGGGTCCCAGGTGAGGCTGGAGGGTGCTTTGCTCTGGGATCAGCTGCTGCTCTGTCCCAGAAGGTTGGTTTTCTGTGACTTGGGGCTGTGCTCAGTGTCCTGGTCCCCATCCTTGTCCACTCCTGAGCATCCTGAGGAGAAGAGGGGTGAGGAGACTTCCCAAACCTTCCTTTCTAGGAAACATGAGACCACCTCACGCTGTGGCAAATGCAGGAGCCTGGGAGCTGCTCCCTCAACGAGCAATTATTTGGCTACTAAAAGTCCCCTTCCCTCCCTCCCTCCCCCAGTCTCAAACCACTCCATGCTTTGCAGCTTCCCAGTTTTCCCCTGCCTGAGACCCACCTGGGGCTGTGGAGGGGAGGGATGTGGGAGGGATTCCAGGTGTGAGCTCCAAGTGAGCCTCAGGTGATAATTCTGTGGATTTGGAGTCCCTGGAGGGCCCTGGTGCCTGAGCCCATCCACAGGCAGGGGCTTGCAATCCAGGAGGGAATGTTAAAGCTTTGTTGGAGCACGTTTGATTGCTGAGCTTGTTTCCCCATCCGTCAAACTCTGGAGGGCTCACATCCCTCTCCTGGGAAATCTGGGCAGGCAACTGCACCGGGATCTCCTGGATTTATTATTTCCCTGGGTTTTGCTCCTCTCTGTCCCGTAGCCAAAAAAATCCAGTGTGAGAGGAAGGGAAGAGCCAAGTGGGTAAATCGAGAGGGCAACAGTGGGGGCAGGACTCGGAAAAGGGGTGAGTGGAGATGCCTTGAACAAAGAGCAGGAATGGGGATGATGGAGGGAAGGGTGAGGAATGCTGAGGTAAATCTGCAGTAAAATGGTAATAAATTGGCTCCCTGTTCCCATTGCCGTCATTCCCGCAGGCCCTGGGGGGGACAGGGACCTTTCCACTGGGAGGATCCAGCCCAAAATGCTTCTGCTCTGGGAGGGCTGGGATGTTCCCTCTGCAGCATTCCTGCAGGCTGGAAGCACAGCCTGGATCTGTTCAGTGTTGCCCTCTGCAGACACCAGCAGTCACTGGAAGCTGATTTAGAAGACGTGCCCATGCTCTGGGGAGGAGAGGGTTGGGAAGCTGCTCTTGCAATGACCCTACGGTCCAAAAATCCCCAAATTCAAGATGCTTTACCTCCCTGATCCTGGGATCTCTTCCCCTTGAGGCTTTGAGGGCTTAGAAGCCAGGCAGAAATAGCTTAGGAAGGACTTGATTTAGGAAAATATAATTGGAAAAAGAAAATATCCCCCTCAAACAGTGCTGTGCACCTGCTGGGCTGCCCTTTGCTGCACTTCCCTGCGTCTGGGTGCTCCTGAGATCCTTGTGAAAATAAATCTCAGGCTGGTGCCTGATCCCTAATGGGAGCGTATTTGGGATCTGCATCTCCCCAGTGAGCTCTTTAGGACTGTTGCCCTGCTGAAACGTGACCTGCTGCTGGGAGAGGGGCTTTGGAGGAGGCATTTCGGAGGAGGGGGCTCTTCCAGCTGGCAGTGGCCATGTGGAGCTCGTGCTGTGTCCCTGTGGCTGCTGGCTGAGCTCCCAGAGGCTCATTCCTGGTTGTTTTTTTTCTTGTAGGAGAATAAGAGGGGGGAGAATCCAGCCTTCAATTACTCGCTGTTCCTTGCTCTCTCCAAAGCTGGCTCCCAGCTTCCTGAGCTGCCCCGAGCAGTTTGGAGCCCGTCTCAGTGTGAAGAGCTTTTCCCTTTTCTCCTCTCACTCCAGTGCCCTGGGAGAGCAGCCAGCAGGAGGGGGTTGGAGTGTGACTGCCCTGGAATCCTTCTGTAAAGACAGATAGAACCTTGTGCTCCCACAGATCCCTCCCAGTGCTCCTGCTGGCCTCGGGGTCCTGTGGGCTTGGTTGTTGTCCTTAATTCTGGGGCAGGAGGAGGTTTTTGGGGAAGGGGGATGGCTGGATGGGATCCCTTCCAGCCCTGGGAGGTTGTTCCCTGCGTGGGGAGGCTGGAGCTGCCTCTGCCTTTTGTTCCCAGCCTCGTGAGCCCAGGAATGAGCAGCTCTGGCACAGCCTGGTCTGACCGAATCCCCCAGATTTTTGAACACCTCTCATTCACTCAGCCGCTCGAAGGGATATGCAGGGCAAAGCCTGTGGCTTGTCCGTGCTGCCTCCCTTCTGCATCCCTGGAAAACCCTGTTGCTGCTTAAAGTGGTGATTCATCTACCATTCCTGGTGGTTTGGAGCTTGCTTTTCCCAGGATCTGCTTTCCCTGGCACTGCCTGGCACCAGGACTGTTGTTGCCTTGTGAGGGTGATGTTTGCAGGCAAAAGGGGTCTCACCCCTGGCAGGTTTGGCTCCCCAGGGATTCCAAAGCAGTGGGATCCTGGGAAGCTCCCGGGGCTTAGAAAAGGAGAGGGAAGGAATTTTTATCTGGGCAGAGAGTGACAGGATAAGGGGGAATGGTTTTAAACTGGAAGAGGGCGGGGTTAGATGGGATATTGGGAAGGAATTCCTCCCTGTGAGGGTGGGCAGGCTCTGGCACAGGGTGCCCAGAGAAGCTGTGGCTGCCCCATCCCTGGGAGCATCCAAGGCCGGGTTGGACAGGGCTTGGAGCAACCTGGGCTAGTGGAAGGTGTCCCTGGATGGGACTGGATGGGCTTTAAGGTCCCTTCCCACCCAAACCATTCCATGACACCCTGTGGAACTCAGCCTTGTGGAGAGCTCAGCTTTCCCAGACGCAGCTTTTCCCTCCGGGATCAGCAGCCCTTCCTTCCTAACACCCCCCTTACCTGCAGTGTTGCTTTCTCCCCTCCCGAAGGTCTCCCTCCGACGCCTGTCCAGCTCCTGTATCCAGTCTCCAGGTTCAGCAACGTCAAATCCCTTCAGCACCTTTGCCGCTTTCGGATCCGGCAGCTGGTCCGGATCGACCACATTCCCGAGCTCCCGCTGCCCAAGTGAGTGCCAGGGATGAGTCCCTTTGGCTCCCTCCCTCCCAGGCAGGGAGAAGGGTCTGTATCTGCAGCGAGGGCTCTGGCAGGGAGTAGCTCACCTTTCCAGCCTTGGGACAGTGGGATAAATGCCCTGTGGGATGTAGGGATGCCCTGGGAACGCTGACCTCGGGAGTGAGGTGTTCCCTGCCACGGCACAGCTTTGGGATGCAGATTCCTGTGGCTGTGGAGGTGATGGTGCTGCGTGGGCTGGGGAGAGGCTCTGCTTGTGCTCTGGGGAGCTCGGAGGGCTTGTGGCTCGGGCATAAAGCTCTCCCTGCCCCTTTTCCAGGCCCCTGATCTCCTACATCCGCAAGTTCTACTACTACGACCCGCAGGAGGAGGTTTACCTGTCCCTGAAGGAGGCCCAGCTCATCTCCAGACAGAACCAGGAGCAGGAATCCTCCACGTAGCGGAGCTGCCTCACCTGGCACTGATGGTATGGGAATGCTGCCAGGCTCCCAGAGCCCAATCCCGCTCTTCCCTGGCATTGCGAACCCCACCAAACCCTCCCGGGGAAGTCGTGGCTGTTCCCTCTGTGCTCTGACTGTTCCCCAGCTTTCCCTGGTGAGGGGTGCAAGGCTTCGTGGCCTTTTGCCATTCCCAACTTTTCTTGGAGAGGGGAATGAGGCTTCCTGGCCTTTCACCCTTGGGAAGGGGAACAAGGTTCCATGGTCTCTTACTATTCCCAGCTTTCCTTGGGAAGTGGAACAAGGCTTTGTGGCCTTTTACCCTTGGAAAGGGGAACAAGACTTCATTATCTTTTACCTTTGGGAAGAGGAACAAGGTTCCATGGTCTTTTACCATTCCCAGCTTTCCCTGGAAAGGGGAGCAAGGTTCCATAGTCTTTTACCAGTCCCAGCTTTCCCTAGGGAGAGGAACAAGCCTGCTGCTACTCCCTTGTTCCCATCTGTTCCCACCCCAGCCTGTGCTCCCTCCCAGGACTGGATCCACCACACGGGCTGGCTGATCCCTCTCCCCTCTCTTTCCCACCAGGAATTTGGTTGTTGCCATCCCGCAGCCCGAGCCAGGCCGTGGTGGGAAGGAGGCACGCACCCCCCTGCTGCTGTGGGGCCACTTCTGCTCCCGAGCTCTTTTGTACAGAGAAGAGGGGCCAAGATTCCCAAGAAGCCCAGCAGAGCAGGATCCAGAGCCTTGGCTCCCGGGAAAGGGGTCTCGGAGGCAGCCGAGCCCGGCCCGCGGCCTCCTGGCAGAACAAAGAATGTCATGGCACTATTTCCAAGTTTGGGAAAGTTTTATTTTTGATGTCTTTTGAGTTTTTTATTTTCGGCATGAGAAATAACTGTCTGGTGACCCGCTGAATTTTATTCCCCTGCCTTGGAAAACTTCGAGGTGGGGAGAGATGGAGGGAGAAGGGGACTCTGGGAAGATCCATCTGCTCCAAGGCATCATGGCAAGACTGTTCTTTGATCCTCACGGAGAGGGGATGCAGCTGGAGAGCTGCTGGAGGAAAACTGAGCCAGAAGGATGTGCAGCTCAACAGCAGAGCTCCCCTGCTTCCCAGGATTTGGGAGAAGAGAGCCAGACCCAGGGCTGGGAAGCTGAGCTTTGCAGGATGGTCCTACAGAGCGGTGGCCCCAAGGAAGGAGCAGTGGGAACGTTTGGGATGTCGTGGATCCGAAGGGAACGGCTGGTGCTGCTCCTCTGAGGAAGCACCATTCCCTGGGCAAACACTGGAAGACTGCCCTGAGCCCCGGGGAGGTGGGAGGAAGGTGGAGAAGCTGCTGCTGGAAGTGTTGGAGCTGTGTGTGGACCAAAGGTGCTCCCTGCAGGGACCTCGGTCTTGCAGAGCCGTGGGATGTGCACTCCCAGCCTCTCTCTGGCCGATTCCACAAGCTGGGAATGAAGTGGCTTCCTTTGGAGCTGGGAAGGATTCTGAGGAGGAGCTGCTGGGGCATTAAGAGCAGCTCTGGGGTGACTTGGAGCAAGGAGCAGATCCCTGAGGCTTCTCCTGGAACAGCATCTGTTCCCTCCTATCCCTGCAACATCCATGGATCCACAGGAGCACAGAAACAGCAGGGCCAGGAGAGGTGGTGGCTCTTGCCATGTTTTTGGGCACAAAAACCCCCCTCACTCCTTCAACTCCTGGTCTGCTGCTTCATGCACTGCAGCCCCAGAGTGGGAATTTCATGCTGGGAGTTTCAAGTGATGCTGGGAAGTTTGGAGAAGCCCCTTTGTTCCCGTATTTAAAGGAGCACATTCCTGCGCTCTCAGTCCAGGGAATCTCTCTGTCCTGCCAAGTCCGTGGAGCCGAGGTGGGTGCCCTGGGAGCTGCCAGGACCTTGAGCTCGCCCTGCAGGATGATCCATGTCCTTGAATTCGACACGGTCGTGTGGATTTTAAAGCAGCCTGGAAAAATTCCGGCGGCCAAGCATTGCCACGGAGGTGCTACAAATCCTGCCCTCCCTCCTTCCACCATCACCTCCTGCCTCGGGATGGGCTTTGGAGGAAAAACACGGTCTGGAAAAAGGATTTGGCTTCCAGAGGAAACTGAGCTTCAAAATCCGTAGAAATACCTCATTGGACACTGCTCCATCCTGACTGTGTGAAGGAAAAGCTTCCCAAGAGCCAGGCCTGGTGTGTCCTGCCGGGATTCTCCCCCAGAAGAGAGCCTGGAAGCAGGATACACGGCATGGCTGGTGTGTGTGGGTCAGGGATGGATGGTGGGATGCAGGGAACAGGGAAGCTGTGAGTATCCCCGTGCCCGAGCCAGGGAGAAGCTGATCCTCTCCATGGTGAGGCAGTGACAGCATTCCCACTCCTTCCTTCCCTGTCCTGGGTTTGGGAAGGGAAAGGAGCCGTCCTGGAGAGCAGACCAGGGCAAAGTGGCGCTGGGTGGGCACTGGGAATCGGTGCTGGGCTTGTTCCGGGGTGAAAACGCACAACCCTGCTGGGTCAGGAGAGATGTCCTGCACCACCCCATCCCCGTGTCCCCCCAGAGCTCCTCCTGAGCGGGGGTGAGGTGGTGCCACATCTCTCCGAGCCATTGAAGCAGCCGGACTTCAGGGACAATACTTGAATTCCACGTTTCTGGTGGGCTGTTGATGTCCTTGTAGGATTTATCCCAACAACCTGATGGTGCTTCTGCTACTGTTCTCTTACTTGAACCCTGAGCACGGCAGAGGGTCAGCTCTTCCCAAATTTGGGCCAGCAGGAAAGTTTTTGGGTCTGAAATGATGGAGGAGATGTGCTGAGGGGTGTTGGATTGGGGATGGGAGGGCTGTGGGACAGGGACAAGATCCGTGGAGGTGGCAGATGCTCCTCGGCATTCCCAAGGCTCTGCTCCACCTCTCCTTGCTCCGAGCCAGGCAGGAAAGCTGGAGCAGGTCAGTGCCAGCCCCAGCCTGTGGCTGATGGTGCTGGATGAGATCCCAAGGTTAACTGTAGTTAACAGCCTTCTCCTGAAATCCACCGAAAATAAAGCTGTGCCTGCACATTGAGGTGTGAGGGGAGCGAGGGATTTGATCTCTGTGGGGTCGGGAATGATCCAGAGGTTTTGATCCAAGGCTGGAATGAGGAAAGAAGCAGGGTGGGCTCCATGGACATGGGGAGCATCTCCAAGAGGTGCCTTGGTCCTGCCTTGCCAGTGAATCCCTGTTTGGGGGATGCTGTACGCTCCCTGGAATGTTTGTAGGCTGGTTCTGGAAGCTGCTCCCATCCTGCTGATCTGGAAAACAATTTTATCACCTCCTTTGTCCAACCTTGAGTTCCGCAGAGGTGGTTGTTGTCCTGGTCCCTCCATCAGGGAAATGCTGGGAAATGGACCATAAAAACCACCAAAGCACAGAAAATGTCCATGGAAAAGCCCCGCTTTGTCTGGAAGTGGTGCTTTTCCAGGTGGGATGGGTGCAGCCCTCAGCCCCGTGTTGTGCCTGCTCAGGTTGGCAGGATCCCACGGATCTCTGTGCAGGTTCTCCCTCCTCTTCCAACACCCAAGGAACCTTCCTCCCTCCAGCAGTGAGGAATTGGGATAAACCAGGGAATTTTTCTCACATGGAAGTTTGCAGCTCAGCATCCATCTCCTTGGAGCCAAAAAAAAGGGGGGGAAATTCATCCTTAGCTTGAGTTGGGTTGAGCTTTGTAGCTGGATTTGCAGGGTGGTCCTACATGGGAACCACCTGGGCTGCTCCTGTGGGAGGGAGTTGATGGATTTGGAAGCTCCAGGCATGTGCTGTTGCCATATCTGGCCGGATTTTAATCCCTAAAAGTGGTTTTTAAACCCTAAAAGGGGTTTTGGTAGCGACCTGTGGGGTTGTGTGGGGTTGTGCTGCAGGTCATGGTTGGGGCTCAAGTCCGGGAGCATTTTGGGGAGGAAACCTCTGAAAAGCAGGATTTGCTAAAGGAATGACCTTCCTGCTTCCAGGGAAGGGAACTGGCTGCTTTCCTTCCTTCTTTGCAGCTAAAATCTGTCCTTGGGATGATTTTACCCTTCAAATTGACCATCAGGTCTGAGGACCTGGGGAGGACCTGGACACCTTCCCAGCTGTCCTTGGCTTTTGGGGACAGAGGGATTTGTGCACCTTCCCAAACCCCTTTGGCTTCTGGGAACGGAGGGATTTATCCACGAGCAGCCCCTCACTCCTCATCTAGAGTCTTCCAGGTGCCATGGGGCAGGTGGGACCCCCCCTTCCCAAAGATCCCTCGGGATGAGGGGGGTCCTGGCACTGCTGCCTCCGACTGTGCCTCCAGCTGAACAAGCACAACTGGTGCCCAGTAACACACTGGGGAGCTCCCAGTGCCCCCCTGGGATGCTCCCAGTGCTCCCCCCACCCCATCCAGGGCATCACTCCAAAAAATACGAGTTACACTGGATCCAGCCTTGCCTTTAGAGAAGGAATGAGCAGATTTTGGCAGCTCTGAGGGCAGGACCTCGCCAGGACTGTTGGAACCCCCCTTTGGTAGAACAACAAAAAAAAAATGTAGCTTTGCTTCATTTTATCTTTATTTTCCCCCTTTTTAATTTTTTTTTTGGTTTGTGCTTAATTTATTAAAATAGTTGCTGTATAATTTATTTTCGTAAACTATATTAAAAAGTTACTAAATGGTTAAAAAAAAAACAAAGCAAAAACAGACTTGCAGGCCAATCTTTCAGATAAAAAAAATAATAATGTTTTTTGATATAAACCACAAATGCACTTTTGGGTGTGTTTGGTTATTTTTGGGGTGGGGAGGGGGAGCCTGGCTGTACCTGTGGGTTTGTCTGTATATATTGTATTAATAGGCATGTTTGGCCTCTCGTGGGAGATGTAACTGCTGCAGGTCCTGGGGGGGAGGCTGGCGTGAAATTCCTGGATTTTGGGGATTTTGGGGTTGTTTTTTTGGTTTTTTTTTTTATTTCTATGTGGTCAGTGAGGGAGAGCTGGCTCGGTGTTTGTAACTCATTTCTAGCGTCGTTTTGACTGATGGGTTTGGGGTTTTGGGGTTGTTTTGGGGTTTTTTGGTTTTTTTTTTCTTTGGTTGGGGGTGGGAAGGGAAAAGAGAGGGGTTTGAAATAAAAGAAAATTGGAAATTGTTGGGTGTTTTGTGTGTGTTGGATCCTGAGTCGATGACACTGCCCCTCCCCAGGGTCCCCTTCGCCCTCCCCCTTTGGAGCATCCCAGTGCCCAGAACCACATTGGTGGAGGTCTGGGTGCCCCCCTGGGTGCTCCCAGTGCCACCCAAAACTCGGGGAGCTTTGGATGCCCCCTCTGGAGTGCTCCAGGTGCCCCAAAACACATCAGGGACCTCCCCCTGCTCAGAACCGCATTGGGGAGAGCTCTGGGTGACCCTCGTGTGCTCCTGGTTCACCAAAACACATTGAGGGGAGCTCTGAGTGCTCCCAGTGCCCCCCAAAAACAATGGGGAGCCTTGAGTGCCCCCTTGGGGTGTTCCTGGAGCCAGAAAGACATCGGGATGCTCCCAGTGCCCCTCCCGCCCCGCGATGCTCGCAGTGCCAGCATCCCTGTGGGGTGGGATGAGGACCCAGGGGTTGGAGGTGCCCAGATCCCCCTCGTGCCCCCCAAGATCGCTCCGTGCCCGTGCCCAGCCCCTTCCCCGGCTGCGGGAACCGCGTGCGGTGCTTGCCCGCCCCCGAATCGTCCGCCGAGGCGCTTTGAACGCCCCCGAGTTTGGCAGATCAAAGGCTGCGGAGCGACAGAATGGGGCTGGGGAGGGGCTGCCAGCCCTGGGGAACCTTCCTCCTCCTCCTCCTCTTCCTCCTTCTCCATTCCTGGGCGTGGGGCAGCCACGGGGTTTGGGGCTGTCTGCCCCCGGGCTTGGCGCGGCGGGGCTGCCCCCGTGTTCCCCCCACGGGGACGGTCCCCGGGTCAGGGCGCTGTGCGGGGACAAAGGCTCCTTTGACGGGGCCAGACGGACACTCCAGGCGGGATCCGACATCTGGGGCCTCCTCTCGCATGTTTTCTCGGCTGGCGGGAGCCGAAATGACGCGGCCGCCTCCCCGCCGGCACCCCACGGGTGGGAGGGATGCTGCGCTGGGAGGGGGCAGCGGGCGGGTTTTGGGGGGAGGTCGCGTGGGAGGAGCTGCGGGCAGGGATGCTGGACCTCGGGATGTGCCCTGCACAAGGAGGGTGCCGTGGGGGGGGCCGCGTGCCCGGGGGCAGGGCCGGGGCACCCCCTCCCTGCCCACCGCAAACCCATAAAGCCGCTTTGTCCATCCTCCTGCGAGCGGCCCTGGAAAAGCCCCAACATGGCTGCGCTGCGCAGCAGCTTATTTTTAACATCTCATTAGCATCAGAAAGCAGCACATTTCCCCCGGCCCCCAGGGCCAGAGCCCCCGCACAAAAGCCGCTTTCTTCCCACTCCGGCTTCCCCCCTCCCGCTCGCCTCCCCTCAGCCCCCGGGGGCTGCTCCAGCGTGGGACCCCCAGCTGCACCCCCAGCCCCGAGGGTCCCCAGGGTCAGGGGGGTGCAGGGGCTCAGGCGAGGTGGGGGGGCATGGGGGTGTCTCTTGGTGATGCCCACTCTGTGCCAGCTCCGAGCCTGGCAGGGACTCTGGGCAAAAATGGGGTGCCCCAGAGCTGCTCCCCATCCCTAAATCGCATCCTTAAGCAGCTGTCTCTGAACCATGAGGCCGGACTGGCCCAGAGGTGGGGCACGGGGTGCCCTCGCCCCCACGTTTGGGGCTGGATCCTGTTGAGGGGATGGGGTGGGCGCTCTGCTCATCCTCATCCTCATCCTTGCTCATCCCAGTGCAGCAAATGTGGGGAACAAGGGAGACTGAGGCACAGGCTGGGGCCATTCCAAGGGAAACTGAGGCACAGGCTGGAGCCATCCGAGGGAAGCTGAGGCACAGCACAGGGCCATGCCAAGGGAAACCAAGGAACAGCACAGGACCACTCCAAGGAAGCCGAGGTCAACTGTGGGGCCTTTCCCAGGGATCTGAGGACAGGCCCAAGGCTGGGTGCCCCTGGCCAAGGCACACCAGGCGCTGGCAGTGCCCCAGGGGTCACCAGGCTACACTGGTCTGGCACTGGTGCTGCTCCAAGCTAATATTTATCCAGACTGGAGGGCTTGGCTGCTGCGCTGGGAAAGGCTGTGGCCAGGCCAGGGGCCACGAACCCGCTGCCTGCAGCGGAGGGAGCCTGTGCCACACACCCCCCACCCCAGTGCCACCCCAAGCCTGGGCACAGCCACGACCCCTGGAACCCCTGGGAGCTCCTGGGAGAAAGCCCTGGGAGCCTTTGGGAGAAAGGAGATGGGTGAGGGGATGGATGGCGGGTGGAGGGGAAGGAGGAGGAAGGGTGGCATAGAGGGTGAGGGGTGTGGATGGACAGGTGGATGGGTAAAGGTTGGGGGGACAGGGGATGGATGGATGGATGGATGGATGGATGGATGGATGGATGGATGGATGGATGGATGGATGGATGGATGGATGGATGGATGGATGGATGGG
>VWZF01006073.1:151663-166617 GCA_013396755.1 Sclerurus mexicanus
TGGAGCAGGTAGGAGCGGGAGCGGGATGGGGATGGGGATTAGAATCAGGACCGGAGCCGCCGCGGTGGGGACGGGACGCGTCCAGCATCCACGGGCGCGGCGCCGTTCCGGGGGTCCGAAGCTACCGGGACACCCCGCCACTCCCCCCAGGGACCTCACCTGCTGCCGGGGGGACGCCACTTGCCACCCCTGCGCTCCCCATCTACTGCTTTTTGCCTTCCCGCGTCCCCACCCACCTTCTCCACGGCCCCACCATCACCCCTCATCCCCTCCCGGCCACCCACCTGCTGGCCCAGCATCACCTGTGCCCCACCGCAGCATCACCCGCATGGGACCCCCGGCATCACCCACCGGCTGCCCCCAGATCACCATCTGGGACCCCCAGCCTCACCCATGTGCTTTACCCAGCCCTGCTGGCCGGGGGGACGCGGTCCCTGCTCTGCCACAGGTTTCTGTCACAGCTCGAGGTGGGTCTCGCCCCGCTTGCTCGGAGCAGCCTGATTTGGAGAAGGGTTTTCTGCTCTGGGAATGGGTTGGAGCTGCCGCGGAGTGTTTGCTGTGGGGTGTGGAAAAACCTCGGGGGGGTTCTTTCCTCTGTCTCCCCATCCCGTTATTCACCAGCCAATGCCGTCCTGGCCGCTGTGCCCGGCCGGGCTGTGATGTCCCTCCCTGAGGCTGGGGATGCTCTTGGTTCCCCTATTCCGTGGCTCTGCGTGGACAGGTGTGTCCGTGGGGTGGGAGTTCTCCCCTCGGAGCATCTCTCCCCATCTAAGGGGTCCAGCTCCCTCCCTGCAGCCCCTCAGGCTCTGTCTCGTGTTTTCTCCCCCTGCCCCATCCCTCGGGCTCAAGCCCAGCTCTGAGCGCAGGATTTGATGCTTCATGGGTGTCCCTCACCCCCCGACCCTCCCCGGGACAGGATGGGCTGGGGCAGCCGCGGGGACCAGGGCAGAGCCACCGCGTTGGGCACGACGCATCCCCAGCTCCCAGCAAGCTCTGGCTGCACGTTGGGGGCCTCGTGCTGCAAAATCCGCCCCCCCCGATCCGAGAAGGGCCGTGGCCCGGAGAGGCAGAAGGGGGTGAAAAGGGGGGGCTCACCGCGTGGGGGTGTCACGGAGCTGGGTGAGCCCCCACCATCAGCAGCCCCACCGGACCCCTGGGATCTCATCGCCCCGCTAGAGCGGCGAAAGCCACCGCGGGGGCTGCCCGTGATGCACCGACATCCTCGGGTGCAGCATCCCCCCCGGGGGACTGCGAGGTGCCCGGAGACCCCCACCCCGCCATGCCCGCCCTCCGCAGCTCGGGGTGGCGGGGGTGGGGGGGGCGTGCTTTCCCGCTGGAAAAAATCCCCTCTCCCACATCCAGCTGCAATGCAGAGGAGCTCCCGAGCCGCCCGCACGCCTTCCCTGCCGCCCTGATTGGCGGCGACGCCTTTTGGAAGGGGCCCGTGGTAATTTTAGGCCGGGAGCGGCAGCAGGTTGGCATGTGCCTTGGAGGCACCGGGAAGGGCTGGGAGCGCCCGGCAGCGCTGCCCGGCCGCCCTCGCTCCTCGCGCTGCCGGCACCCACGGCCCGCGGCGGCCGGGGATGATGCTCGGAGCGAGGGGTCCCCAGGGCGCCCCGATTCCCAGCGGGATCTCAGCCCCTCCCTGATGTGGGATGAGCATGTAAGTCCTGGCGGCTCTCCCCGCCGCCGCACCCCGCAGCGCTGCCCCGCGTTGCGCTGCCTCGCTCCCGGGATTCCTCGCCCATCCCACCTCCCATCCCAGATCCCCCCCCTCCCACCTCCCCGGCCGTGCTGTTGTTTATCCCGGCGGACCCGCCGGCGGGCAGGGAAGGAGGGGTTGGGGCCGTAACCCTTTCGTCTCGCCGCCGGCTCAAAATGGCTTCGTGCTGCGGTGGCTGCCGAGAGGCAGCCGGAGCTCCCGGCTGGGAAGAGGCTGCCCGGAGCCGGGAGGGTGCTGAGCGCCGGGGGGCGCAGCCGCTGGGACCCCACCCCGGTGGGGCACCCACGCCACCCCCGTGGGCAGCGCCCCGGCCTCGGCCAGCGTTGGCACTGCCCGCTGCCCACCCACCACCGCCCTTCCCGGCCACCGCTCCAGCGCCCCACTTTTGCTTTTCTTCATTTTAATTCCTGGGATTAGGTTAAAACCCATCTTCCAGGCTGGATTCCCCTCTCGCTCCCTTTGTCTGCGGCGCGGAAGCGGCTCCGCAGGGAGCGGCAGCCCCGGGCGGGCGGGGGGCTCGGGCTCCCCCGGATCCGCTGCTCCGGCGGCCGGGATTGGGGATGGGGGGCTGAGGGTGTGGTGGGGCTGCTCTGCTGAAGCGGGCAGGGTGGGCAGCGAGGGGGGCGGCTGCCTTGGCACGAGGAGGCAGGGTGGCGATTCTCGGCTGGATGGTCACGGAATGGGGTGTGGGTGAGTGGCGGTGGCAGCGCTGGGGTCGGGGACGCCCTGCCAGGTGTGCGCTGTCCCACCCTGCACGTGGGGACAGGGGAGCGGGGTGTCCCCGGGGTGGGCTGCGACGGGATCTAGGTGCCAGGGTGGGGCTGGGGGAGACAAAGAGGGTTGGGAGTGGGGAGGGAGCATCGGCTGGCTGGGGGAATGGTGGCATCCTGCTCCGTGGGGATCCTCGTGGGAAAGCTGCCCAGGAGCAGGGATGGGGCTTGGGGGTCCCCACTGAGCCCCCCCAACTGTGCACCCCAAGATGGGGCTCATTCCTCGCGGGGATCCTTCTCCCTGACCTGTGAGGGCCCATCCCTGTCTTTGCCTCACACGGAGAGGGGAGTTGGGGCCACCGGGGCCAGCTCAGGTCATGTCACCTCTCTGGCCATGTCACCTCCCCAGCGAGGGTGGCACTGGGGACACCACGAGGGGACTCAGGAGTCCTGGGATCCACGGCCGGGTCCTGCCATCAGTGGATCTTCTCCTCCAGGCTCTTGCTTGGGCCAGGGGCTGCCATGTGTCCCTCAGGAGGGGACACAGCAGGAAGGGCCCCCAGGAATGATGCTGTTGAGGGAAGAATGGGAGTGGGCAGTGGGTGGGCACAGCTGCGGGAGATCTCTGCTTCTTCCTGTGGACTGTCTGCTGGGAAAGGATGGATGTTGATTGGATTTGCCCTCAGTGCCAAACCCAGCTGGAGGGGACATTTCCTGGAAAGTCCCTCTGGAGAGAGGCCGGGATGGGCAGTCCTGCATGGCTGGGCAGGCAGAGGGCAGCCGCTGGGTGCATCCCATCCAGTGCATCCCATCTGGCACAACTCAGGAACCTGGAGCTCCTCCGCTCCATGGTGGGTGGGAGGTGGCCCTTGCAGGGGGACAGAAGGACCCACCGTGGGGCCTGGGGGTGCTGAGCGTGGGTGGAGGGTGCTGGAGTTGGGGTGAGGGCATCCAACTGCATTGTCACAGGAAGGAAACATCCCATCACTCACATCCGACTGTTTGTTCCCTCCAGCTGCTGGGACGGTTCCCAAGGCTGGGCAGGGGACAGTGGTGGTGGCAGCGATCCTGTGGGTCTCCCTTGGGTGCTGGCACTCACACGTTTCCAGAGGGCAGGATCCCTCCATGCCACCCCTTGGGTGCTGTACCACTGGGCTGGTGGTGCTGTACCCCAGGGTGGCTGTTTTGCCACCATCCCCATCCCTCTTATCCCTAGGGGCCCCCTGCCCATCCTTGTCCTTTTCCTGCTCTGGTTCCTGCATTTCCCTGTCCCCTACCCATCCCTGAATGTCCCTTGCCTGCTCCTGTTCCTGGGTGTGCCCTGCCCATCCCTCTTTGGGGTGGCAGACTGTGGGAGCTGCCATCCAGGCAGGACATGCCCCTGAGCAGGATCAGCCCCTGCAGCCTCTTTCCAGCCCCGAATTCCCGGCGCTTCCGCGGCGGCCGCCGGCAGCTCGGTCATTTATTTGTTCTGGTGTGCCGAGGTTTCTCCAGGCGCCCGAGGAAGTCGTTGTTGACACAGACTTTCTTAATTGTGTCACGGAAAACTCTGTGCTTGGCAGCTGAGGTGTCCCAGCCCGGCATTCCTGGGAACACAGAGTGGCACAGGCTGGCACCCCTGGGGCTGCAGGGGCAAACCTGGAGTGCAGGAAGGGAAACCGCTGCTCAGGAGGAACTTGGAGAGTGGGTTGGGGCTGGCATTGACACTGGGACATCGCGTGGATGTGCCGGAGCCCTTGGCACAATCCCAGCTGCACCGTGTCCCCGGTGTTGCCTGGCATGGGTGGAATGCTGTGTCCCCTTGGCATCCTCTGTGTGCCCTGGGGTGTTCTGATGATTTATTACTGCTCTCACTGCACATCCCTTTTGTCCACACATGGAGTTGTGTCCCTGTTGGGGACCAGGGTGAGGATGGTGACACCACTGACAAGAGGAGAAGCCATCTCGGTGCCACGGTGCGATACTGGGAGACCACCTTGCTGTGGCCTGTCCTGAGCCCCTCCTTGGGCTCAGCCGACCTTGGGCTCAGCCCTGTCAGCTCCATCCCTCCCACTGCCGTGACTCTGAGTGCCCACACCCCGTGTCTGTGAGTCCCTGTGGGTTGTGGCAGTCATTCCTCCCGGTTTCCTGTGCCTCCTCCCGTTTTCCCGTCACGTGCAGCTCCTACTGGTATTGCCCCCCCACCACCCCAGGGCTGGTGCTGGGTCCTGGCTGTGCCATCCCGTGCCACATGGCTCGGCAGAGCCTGCGGTGACTCAGGGCTTGTGCTGTGGCACTGTGGTCACCTGCTGCCACCAAAGAGCCTTTGAGGTGTTATTTGCACCCCAGGATTCGAGTGTGGGAATTAATTTTCCCCGAAGTTGCTCAGCGGTGGTTTTGGGATGCTCCGCTGCGTCCAAGTGGCCTGAGCTGGGCCAGGGCCTGTCCCCATCCCAGCTGTCCCTGTCCTGGCTGTCCCCATCCCTCTGTCTGCCAGGCCAGGCTCCATCCGTCCATCCTGCTGTTTCCCGTCCTTGCTGTTTCCTTTCCCTGTGCGTCTGTGTCAGCCTTTGTCCCTCTGTCAGCCCCAATCCGGGTGCTTCCGTCCCCACATCTGCCTGTGCCAGTCCCTGTCACTCCTATCCCTCTGTCCTGGCGTTTCCTGTCCGTGTATCCTGTCCAATGCTTCTCCAGCATCGCCTGGCCTTGGCCTTGCCCTGCTGGTGCCTGTCCAGCTGTCCCTGTCCTGCTGTCCTGTCATCCCTCTCTGCCCATCCTGGTCAGTTCTGTTCATGGTCCCTGTCCCTCTGCCCTGGTTTAAACTGTCCTGGGTGTCTCCTCCCCATCCTTGCCCTCATCCCTGGGTGTCCTGTGTCCATCTCTGTCCTGGTTCTTGGATGTCCCTTGCCCGGTCCTTGTCACTGTTAAGGTTCCCTGCCCATCCCTGAGTGTCCCATGCCTGTCCCTGTCCTGATCCCTGCATGTACCTTGCCTGGTAACATTCCTGTGTGTCCCCTACCAATCCCTGTGCCTGAACGTCCCTTTCTTGGGCTTGGTTCTGGTCCTGAGTGTCCTGTCCATGTCCTAGTCCCTCAGTGTCCCCTGCCTCGTTCTCTTCCTGAGTGTCCCCTGCCCATCCCGCTCCCCAGTGTCCCCCTCCTGCTCCTTGTGTGTCCCCCACCCATTCCTAAATGTCCCATCCCAGTCCCTTGATGTCCCTTGCCTGGTCCTGTTGCTGGGAGTCCCCCTGCCCATCCCGGTCCCCCGTGTCCCCTGCCAGTGCCTGCTCTGGTCCCTCTCGCGGTGCCAGCTCGGTGCCGGTTCCCGCTGTCCCGATGCCGGTGGTGCCGGTTCCCGTCCCCTCCCCTCTGTCCCGATGCCGATGCCGGTTCTGATGCCGGTGCCGGTCCCCGTCCCCGCCCCGCTGTCCCGNCGCCCGCCGCGCCCCGATGAATGGGATCGCCTTCTGCCTGGTCGGGATCCCGCCGCCCGCTCCCGCGGTGAGCGGCACTGGGGAGACTGGGGGCACTGGGGAGACTGGGGGCACTGGGGGTGCGGTGGGCTCGAGGGAAGGGCGGACTGGGAGGAACTAGGAGCGGCACTGGGGGAGCGACACTGGGGGATACTGAGGGAGCGGCACTGGGGGATACTGGAGGGACTGGAGAGGCTGTAGGCTCGGGGAAGTAGGGACTGGGAGGAACTGGGAGATACTGGGTGGACCGAGGAGGCTGTAAGTTTGGGGTAGTAGGGATCTGGGGAATGGGAGGTACTGGGGGAGTCTGGAGCAGGGACTGGGACTGCTGGGTATGGTGCCGAGGTCTGGCAGTGGGGCTGGGTGTTGGGTGATGCCCGGGCTCCTCGGAGCTCACCCCGGGCAGAGACTGGCACTGGGGCAGAGCCAGCGCCCTGGAACTGGGCTGTGGGTCAGGGCCAGCGGCACCAGGGAGGTCCAGCCACCCACGGGATGCCACGGGCAGTGGTGGCCATGGTGGCCTGTTCCCAGTGCCCAGCCACAGTGGCGTCGTGGCAGGGTGGAGGGTCTTTGGCGCCTGGATCTGGCGTTGGAGCTGAGGGCAAGACCGCGGGGCTGGGCTGCCCCTTCCCAGGACCAGACCCACAAACACCCACGCATTTCCTCTGAAACTCCTGGCCGGGCTGTCTCCTTGTGGCTCCGGCTGATCCATCCCTCCCAGCTCTCAGCACTGGGCAGGCAGCAACTCCCCGACAGGCCAAATAGCCCCTCGAGGTCAAATCTAGCCCCCCTGGTATTTGCTGACCCGTGGCGTGGGCATCGGCATCTCCTGACGCCGCTGGACTGGAGGGCACTGGAGCGATTCCCATCTCCCCGTCTCCTGGTGGTGCCAAGGAAGGCCAGCCCAGCTGCTGGCTAAATCCCCATTTCCTGCCCATTTTATGCCAAATCCTTGTGAAGCCTTAGGGTGGAGATGGGGGCGGCACTGAGGGACCCAGGGTGGGCATCCAGTGGCCCGGGGAGGGGGACCCTGGTAACGCCCGGGCGGGGATGCGGCCGCGGTGTGGGACTGGCACAACGCCTGCTAATTTGAGCAGAGGTTGCACGTCCTCGCCCCAGAGCTGAATTTGGCCTCTGTTCCTCAGTTCCTGGTTTTTTGAACTCGGCTTCCTCGGCCCCGGCCATGGGGCTAATAACCGGCCTCAAAGGATTAATTGGGGTGTGCGAAATGGCTCAGAGATGAGGAGCTGCTCGTCGAGCGCCTGGGCATTAATCATGGTTTCTCCTCAGATTCCTCCCTGCTTACTCCGTACCGCTGAGTGCTGGCCCTTGGGTTTTCGGGGGTGGGGGTGGTGGGGTGTTCCAGTCTTGAAATCTGCTTTTCTGCTGCATTTTGGGGTGAAATGTGCCCTTCTGGGGGAGGAGGGGTGGCACCTGGAGCAAGACCCAAGTCGCTGGGTGACTTGGGGTGCTGGGTGATTGTGGGTTATTTGGCCGCCACATCTGGGGAGGATGGTGGGGAGGAAGGCACTTTGCGGTCCTCTGGTGAGGATTTGGTGCTGTGTAAGCACAAATCCTGCCCAGTAGCCGCCCCCGGGGCTGCGTGGCGGGGGCTGTGTCCCACTGTCCCCAAGCCCTCATCCAGTGGCCTCTGCCCTCATCCCCTCATGGCTCCTGCCCCTGTCCCCCATTTACTGGCTCTGCTCAACAAATTGAGTTTCTTAATGCCTTTTTTTTCTCTCCTTTCTTTCTGAACCCTGAACTTGAAAGACAGGAAAAGCCTGTGCTCGGGGCTGCTGCCGCAATGCCGCCTCGCAAGCACAAAACCTGGCACCGGCGCCGGGCTGGGGCACCCAGCTGATGCCACCCCGGGGTCCTGCTGGCCGCCTCGGGCTTTTGGGGAGTTTTGGAGGGGTTTTGGAGGACTCCAACCTCTGTGGTTTAACCTTGACGTGTGTCATGTGCTTGCGCCCGCCTGGCACCTCTGGCACCCGTCACTCGCGCCGTGGGGGGACTGATGGGTGATGTGTGATCCTAAACCCCCCCCCCCGGGGCTGGCAGCGCTGTCTGGCACCATCATCCAGTGTCAGCTGCCAAGGAAGCACTGCTAGGCCTTATTTAGGGCTTGGGGACCACGGCCTTGGGGACCACAGCCGGGGGGACAGCTCTGGGTTGGGGTCAGAGTGTGGGTGCTGCTGGGGTGCAAGTGGGTGCTGCACAAGCAGCTCCTGGGATTGCCCCAAGCTGGAGCCAGAGGCCTTTCCCGAGTTCATACGGAGCCACTCACTGGGAGAAAACAGAGGGATGAGGGGGGGTCACTCTGGGAAGCTGCCGAGCCCCGGGATGGCCTTTTATTCTCATTAAAAGGGAAAAAAAAGGATTAGGTTTCAAGTCGGTGCCGTCCCATTAATAAACCAAGTTCGTCTTCAGCAGGCAGCAAGACCTGATTTAAAAAGGAACGGAGATAGATGACCTATTTTAAGCTCTCAAGTTGGAAAATATCGACCTGGCTGCCCGTGGCCCGCGAGCAGCGGGGCTGTGCGCGACCTGTGCCGCGCCGTGCCTCCCGCTCCCAAAACCCGGCTTTCCAGGAGCCAGCCTGGCTGGGGATGCCCCGGGTTGCAAACCAGGGTGGCTGCTTCAAACCTGCCGCCGACCTCCTGCCCACGGCTCCGAGCACCCGGAGCGCTTGACTCCTTTTCCCTGGCTGCTTCTCCCCGGGATTTCATTAAGCCTTCCCTAATTGCCTGCTGGGGCTGTGCTGCGCCGGGCACACCTTCGTGTCGCAAGACCCGCGGCGTCGCGGTCCGGCAGGGAATCGGCCACATTCCCGGCGGGTTCGGGTCTCCCTGGGATCCCCAGGCCTTGGAGAGGGTTGATTTCTTGGGATGTGGGGTCGGTCCCGTTCCCGAGCCACGCTGGGGAAAAGGGAGCTGGAGGGTGAAGATGTAACTGGGCTCTCCTTAAGGAAGAGGAGACGAGTCATTGCGAAGTGGCCAAAATGAGGGACTGGTGACCATGGGGACAATCCTGCTCTCGCCCAGGGATGAGGCCCAGTGGAGTCCCCTGTCCTTCGCTCCCTTGAGACCCTGCTGCAGCAGGAGGGAGCTTGGGATGCCAGGAGCCATGCCAGGGTAGGAAACAGGTTCCTGCCATAGTCCTGAGTCCTGGCACAGCCCTGATGGGCCATGTCCCCCCACAATGGACAGCCAGGCATCTCCTGGAGCTCTGCAGCCCCCCCTGCTCATCCACCACCGGTGGCACCCACAGACCTGTCACCGCACACCCAGGGCCCCCCCGCCGTTCCCCCAAGGGCAACAGTGGGTCCCTTGACGGGGCCGAGCGCGTGGGGCGGCCCCGGGGCGGGTGGGACGGAGCCCGGTGGCTCTGGGGGACAATCGGGCCATTGTGGCACATAGTGGGCTCTTTCTGTGCCGCGCCGGGCGGGGGCCGGGCTGCAGTGCCAGCGCTTTCGGGGTGAGCCGTGGTCCCCAGCGGAGCTGGCGGTGACTGGTGTGGCACCAGTGGCAGGACACTGATGTCCCCAGGCGGGGAGGTGATGGCTGCTCCTGGTCTCAGGAAAACGCTGTCAGGTGTTGGTCCTGGGGCGCTGCACGTGGGGTCCCCAAAGCCATGTCCCCAAGGCTTCGTGCCATGGCTGGAGGGAGGCTCAGGACCCGCCTTGGCTCTTTGTTTTCACCACCCAGAGGGATGTGGCGCTTCTGTGCATCCCCCCATCTGCCCCAGCCCTCAGGTATCACCCCACGGAGGTCCAGGGGGGTCCCCCACCTGTGTGAGGGGTGCAGCCCCACCCTGGGCCCCCTGGCCTTGAGCGGGGCAGAGGCTGGAAGGAGCAGGCAGCCTCCCTCTGACCTCCCCGGGTAGGATTTTCCGCCGTGGAGAAGCGGGAGCAGAGCGCAAGGTGCCTCTCGGAGCCGCCGCAGGAAATGGCTCATTGTTAGCCCAGCTGAAAAAAAAGAGACCCAAAAAATTGCAATAATGAGGCCAGCTTCTATTTGAGGGTTTCCATGGGAAAAACAGGAAACGGAATCCTGTTACTTTTCTAGGGCCTGCTGCCGATAACGCCGTTTTTAGGCCAGGGCATCGAATGAGGAGGAGGAGGAGCTGGGGATGAAGGCAGCCCCAGCATGGCCTTGTTGGTCCCACTTCCTCATGGGCTGAGAGATAAAACTCCTCCTCGGTGTGACTGTGGCTCTCTGTTTCCCAACCTCTCTGCCGTGGGGGCATCGGGAACATTCCCACTGAGCTCAGGTTCTGGTGTGGCTCTGGCGTGTGCTCGCGGCCCTTGTCCCTGCCTTGGAGCAGCTTTCCCTGCTGGCTCTGGGTGTTGAGGATAATCCATGTGGGCTGAGGACCTGGGAGACTCAGGGCAGGGCACGGAGAGACCACGAGGCTTCACATACTGTTGGTGACATAGGGAGCTCCTTTCTTAACAGGATGCAGTGTCCCCAAAGTGCCTCAGGCTGCCCTGGGATGTGGCCCTGGAAAGCTCTGAGCATCCCATGGCACTGTGGGTCTGTTCCTGCTCTGGGGCTGAAGGTGCTGTGGTGGGATTCAGGAGAGCCAGGATGGAGCCGTGTCCTGCCCTGGATTTGGGATGTGGTGTGAGTGGAGGTTCCATGTGCACGCCGCTCACTTCGGTGTGGTGGCATCAGCCACTGGCTGTTGGAGGGGTCACTCCAACAATCCTGGCTCAGGAATCCTACCAGGGACACCAGCAATGGTGGGGACCAGCACTGGCAGAGTCACGTGGCCAGAGAGCCATGATGGGCACCAAGGTTGGCAAGGAGAGGTCAGGAAAGGGGATGAATCTCTGGCCACATTCCCAAATTTCTCTTGATGTGGCAACAGAGATGCCCCAGCCAGGTGATCCAGAGCCCTCTGGAACTGCTGCTTTGAGACATGTCAGGAATGAGATCCCTGTGGAGCTGGGGCTGATATCCCAGTGTGGAGGCTGCCGGGAGGGAGCTCCATTTGGTCCTGGGATGGAGCCACGCAGGACCTGGCACAGGCTGCCGATCAATCTGTGTCTGTGAAGGAGATGCTGTCAAGATAAAAGTTTGGGAAGGAACAAGGCGATTTCCTTCCCCACGTTAACACCCAAACCGGAGTAGGGAATGTCAGAGAGATGGTTTGTGGCTCCTGTGCTCCACTTCTCCTTGGCTCTGGTGTCACCTGGGCAGTGTGACCCCCCTCCTGGCTGCGTCAGGTGATGGGAATGCAGATGTGGCTCTCTGGCTGCGCAGGGGACTCTGGTGTGGGGTGGGATTTGGCTGAGCTGTGCCCTTGGCAGTGCCCATCCTGCTGGATCTCTCATGGGACCCCTGTCCTGTGCCGTTCCTGGAGCTGGCAGTCAGAATGGAGATCCCCATGCCCACACTTGACCTGTGGGTCCTGGTGGCTGTTCCCGGTTCCCCTGTGAGGTTCACAGGGTTTGTGGAGGTGCTGAGGGGCTCAGCTGAGTGCTGGGTGAAGCCGGGTGGTTGTGAGGCCATGGGACAAGAAACTGTTGGGAATCTTAGTGGATGCTCGGAGCAAACCCTGCTGGCATCAGCAGAAAGCCATTCCCAGGGTTCCCACCCTCCTCATGGGTGGTGCATCCATCCTGATAAGTCCCTGCCTAGGCTGGGACATGGCACAGGGGAGGCACTTGTGGTTTTGTCTCGCTCACTGAGGTGCTTCTCCCTCCTGTTCCCAGCGCTGCTTCTCCTGCGTGGGTTGTGCATCCGCTCCCCAGGGCTCCCAGCCTGCCGTCCTCCCATTCCTGGGGGGATACAGCTGTGTGGGGCTGGGGTGGGGGCATCCCAGGGGGCACCGGAGCATGTGCTGTCTGTGTGCAAGCCAGCGAGCACACCCTCAAATCCCCGCCGAGCTGCAAAGCTCCTCAGTCCTGGTTTGAGTTAAAGAGAATTAAACCGCTTTCTCCTGCGGGTCCGTAATCCCAGAGGCTGGGGCACAGCCAGGCGGGGTGCCTGGATGCTCCCGGTGTGGTCACCTGGGTGCTGCCCCCCTTCTCCTGCCACCTTCTCCCCCAGGTCAGACCCTGCTGCCAGAGCATCCCCACCCTGCCCGGGGTGCCTGGGTGGGTACAGGCAGCTCCTGCCTTCAGGGGAGCATCGATCTTGGCTCTTTTTGGGGGTGCTACCTCCCCGAGTGCTGCCTGGGACCGAGGGTGTGGGTGGGACCCCCGTCCACCCTTCCCTGCCGCAGGTGGGAGCTGGCAACAGCTTTGCCATATAAGGGCTGGAAATCGGTTATTGTCTCACCAGGGCTTTCTCCTCCTCAAAAATCCTATTAAAACCTCGTTTTTCTGACCCTAATCTCAGCTGCTCGTTCGGGAGGGATTAGTGTTTGCCCCACCCCGGCCCTGCTGGATCCATGGTGGAGAAGTCTCCTTCCTGTAGGGGAAGCGGTGCCGGAGGAGGGTGGGTGGGTTCTGAGCCCAGCTGCCTGTCCCTGTCCCTGTGTCCCTGTCCCTGCCCGAAGGGTGACGTTATCCTCGCCTTGTGCCAGGGCCAGTGATGGCCCTGCTGGCAGAGACCCACGGCCACAGCTGGTGGAGCCAGGATGTGTCCCCAGCTGGGACCACTGGCTCCATCCTGGGATGTCACCGGCATCAGAGCGGGGTGGGAGAGCTCTGGGAGCTGCAGGTGTGGGACAGGGGGATGGCAGATCCCCAGTACAGGCAGGTGTGGGAGTAGAACACATCCTCATCTGGGACCACTGGCTCCATCCTGGGATGTCACTGGGATCATAGAGGGGAGGAGAGCTCTGGGAGCTGGAGGTGTGGGGCAGGGGGGTGACATCAGTCTAAATTATAGAAATACCCCAAAAAAAGGCAGATGGTGGGGGGCAAAGGGGCTGGAGCTGCCTTCACACAGCCCCTCTGTGCCTCCGTTTCCCTTCAGGGAGCCGATGGTGTCAGGGGTCCCTGCAGCCCTCCCTGTCCGTGTGTCCCCCTGTCCGTGTGTCCCCATGGCCACGCGTGTCCCGGCGTGCCGGCAGCGGTGCCGGTGCATGCCGGGAGCGCTGCCTTCCCCCTTGCTCCTGTTTGGCTGCGTATTTAGGACACTCCTGTGCAAAACACAAGTATTTTGGAAGGCGTCCAGACGCGCTCGCATTCCTCGGGGTGGAATCTGCCCCCGCGAACGCCGCCTGACCTTTCCCGCTTTGGGCTGCGGGAACAATCCCAGGGCCCGTCCTCCCCTTGTGCCCCCCTCCAAGGTGTTGGAACCCCCTCCCCACACACCCATGAGCCTGCCTGGGCATCTCCTGCCTGCTCAGTGCCGCAGGAGAGGCCGAGTGGAGGTGGCAGGATGAGACCTGTTGTCTCCAGTGCTGCTCCAGCTGCCCCGGGACCCCCGGGCTGATCCAGCCCACCATACCAGGCTGCTCTTTGCCCCTTTCCAGCTGCAGAGCAAAGCCCCCCCGGGCACTGCTTGCACCCACAGCCCTGTCTGGTTGCTCCGGCCGGGCAGCTCTGCGTGCAGGGACGTGCCAGCTGCCTGTCCCCAGGCTGGGGCGAGGGCACGGGGCTGCCCTCGGGGTGGTTCCCACGGGAGACCCTCGGCACAGGCACCAGGTGACATCAGGGTGGCCCCAGGGGCAAGCTGATGGCAAGGATTTGTCTCCCACCTTTCCTCATCCCAGTTTCTCCCTGGGCTGTTGGCATGGAGGGACCGTGAGGGTGCCATGGGTGTGCACGTGGGTCGCTGGGGACACGGCTGCCACCAAACCAGTCAATCCAGCACCTCCCCCCCGCCAAGTCGGGCTTGGGGTGGGCGCTGGGGCTGTTTGGAGGCAGAGCTGTGGCACCTTGGCCAGGGTGGACACTGGGGATGTGCTGGGCACCGAAGCGCTGCCAGCGTGTAGGGGGGCTGTGTGGCATTGCACCCCTGCTCTGTCCCCTCACTGGCATCTGGTGCCAACCCGGGCACGTGGCATCGTCCTGGTGGGCCGCCGTGAGGGGGGCAGAGGAGAGGAGGGGGTGAGACACTCGAGGGGGTGTCCGGCCCCGAGGCTGCGGGCTGCAATCCCAGCAATGCCCGGCATTTCCCCGGCGTGGCCGCACGTGCCTCTCCTCGGCCTCCAGCACGGCAGGAATGCGGCGCGGGACCCCCTCGTGTGGGGACAGGGACAGGCAACATGGGGGGACCCGGGGCAGGGGGATGCTGCCCACCCACAGCCCCGGCCCGGGTGGGGTGTCTGCGGGTGCTGCACTCACCAAGGTGCTGCTGTTTCCCCACAGCACCTCCCAAATTTTGGCTGCCGTGGTGGAGAGTAGGGGGAGGGGGGGCACAGAGGGTGGGCTGAGGAAGGGGATTTGTCCCCGTGGAGCAGCAGGATCCCCCAGGAACCAGTGGGGTGGGTGGTTTGTTGTCCCTTGTTGTCCCCAGCACTGACTGAGGAGCCCAGGTTGAACCGTGGGGGGCTGGTGGCTCTATGCCTGGGGTACAACAGGGATCTGCCAGACCTGCAGTCCCCAGAATGGGAGATGGGGCTGCGGGGGACTCTTGGTTCAGCTCCTGGTGCGAAGTGTCCTTGGAGCTACTGCTCTTTGCCACAGGCTGTGAGCAGAAGGGGTCGGGGGGCTGTGTCTGTCTCCGAAGGGCTATTTTTGGCCTCCAAGGGGCTCTTCTGGTCCTTGGGGTTCTGAGTAGGTCCCCAGGGTGCTGAGTAAGTCCCCAGGGTGCTGTGCCAGCAGAGCCTGGGGCTGGATATGTGTCGCTGCTGCCTGGATTCTGCTGGGTGCTGGGGACAGAGAGGTGACCCGGGCTGTCTGAGAGCCCCCACTTACTCCTCCCTTGCAGAGCCCGGGGGTGACAGGGGCGACACTTGCTGCACCCCCAGGCTGTCCCTCTCTCTATCCCCGGCATCGCCCGGTGCCCTGCGGAGAGGAAGGAAGGAAGGGGCCGGGAGGAGGGAGAGGAGGAAGCGGGGAGGGTGGGATGCTGCCCGGGGTGATGGAGGAAGAAGGGGGCGGTTTAAAAAATGAAAAAGAAAAAAAAAAGAAAAAAAAGAAGGGAAAAAATGTTTAAAAAAAAAAAAG
>VWZF01006073.1:175057-186297 GCA_013396755.1 Sclerurus mexicanus
GGTCCCCTTGGATTAGGCTGGTTTTAGGGTCCCCATGGCTTCTCTTGCCACATGGGACCTGGCAAAATCCCTGTTCAAACCCTGCTGTGGGTGACTGTGGGGACACCCAGGTGCCACCACTCCCTTGTGGTGACACTGTCCTCTCCCGGGGCTCTGCAGGTGACCGGTTGGTCAAGGTGAACGGGGAGAGCATCATCGGGAAAACCTACTCACAGGTGATCGCGCTGATCCAGAACAGGTGAGTTCCCTTCCTGAGGATGGGAGGTGACGGGATGTGGACACGTCACAGCAGGCACTATCCCCCTGGGTGTCACCAGGATGACAGGAGCCCTGAGGCAGCGATGCTGCAGGGAAGCAGGGACAGGCAGCAACGTGCTGTCACCGTCACGTGGGGATGGGGACATTCATCTTGTGGGGGATCCATCCAGGTGTGGGACTTGAGGCAGGTGGGGACTGACCCCGTGCGGCCTGACCCCTCTGTCTCCTCTCCCCAGTGATGATGTGCTGGAACTTTCCATCATGCCCAAGGACGAGGACATCCTCCAGCTGGTGAGTTTGCCAGGCAGGTGCCAGGGACACTTGGGGACACCTGGGGACAGGGCTCCACCAGCACCCCTGGAGGATCAATGGGTGCAGACATGGAGGTACCGGGGGTCCAGGGCAGGAACACAGGGAACATGGTTCCCTATTTTTTGGAGGGCATTGTCAGGGTGACAGTGGCCTTGCAGGGTGGCCTGAGCTGAAGGGTTTGTGTGGGGCTTCTCCTAGTGCTCCTCTGGTCCCATCTTGGGTATTAGGTGACACCACTGCTTGTGCTCAACCTGGGGGACCCATTCCCATGGGGTTTGGGGCATCTTATAGCCCTGGCAAAGGGGGTCTCCCATCTGATACTGATCTGGGTTTTGGGAATCCCCCAGCATTAAGTCAGAGGCACCTGTGAAAAGTGAGATGGAGGAGCCGGGCTGGCCATGCCAGGGTATTTTAGGAAGGAGGGGAGGGTGGAAGGGCTGGGTTTGCTGCCGGCAGTGCTCAGCGCTGGGGGGCCCCCATGGGAAAGCAGGACCAGGGGGGCAGGAGCCAGGTCAGCACAGCTCGCCCAGACAGAAGGTCTTCTTGTGGGTTGGGAGGAGCAGAGATCACGGGAATGGGGGATTGTGACGCCGACCCCCTGTCCCCCCACAGGCATATTCCCAGGACGCCTACCTAAAGGGCAACGAGCCATACTCCGGCGGGGCGCAGAGCATCCCTGAGCCCCCTCCCATCTGCTACCCACGGAAGACATACCCCTTCCAGGCACGGGGTGCTGAGCCCGCCCCGAGCCAGCCGCCGGACCCCCGCGCCCACCGCCCCGCTCCCACGGGCCACTCCTCCCCTGTCGGCCCCCGCAGCGAGACCGGCGGCAGCCCCGCACACCGACCCGAGGATCCACAGCCCGGGGGTCCCCCTCCGCGCCCCACCGCATCCCACGGACACCCCGGCTCCTTCTCCCGCCCCGGCTGCCCCGGCAGCGCCGCATCCTCCGTGCCCGACCGCTATGGGATGCCCCCCGCCACCCCTGCCTGCTACGCGGTCCCCAAGCACCTCCCGGAGCACCGGACTCACTGCGGCTTCAAGGAGGGCGTCGGGGGGCTGTCGGGGGCCGGCCGACCCCCTCGGGACGTGGCACAGCGTGTGCCCGGGCGCCAGGAGTGCCAGCAGGCTCTGTCGCGCTGGTTCTGCAGCCAGGAGCCGCGGCGCAGCGCCTCGGAGGAGCGCCGGCGCGCCCTGCCCCGCTACCGCAGCGTGTCCCAGGACCGCCTGGGGGGCTCGGCGGGCGCAGCCCCCCGGGGGTGGCCCCACAGCGCCTCGCACGACACCCTTCTGCAGCCCACCCGCGAGGGCTGGGCCCCCCGAGCCCGCTCCGACCACTCGCTGGGCAGGTACGGGCGCTCCATGGAGGCGCTGGAGCCCGGCGCGCTGCTCCCGCCGCACCTCGACCGCTCCGCCTGGGCGCCCGAGAGGCTCTGCCGGGCCACCGTGGCCACCGCCGGGCCGCCCATCCCGCACGGCTCCTTCGCACCCTCCTCCTCCTCCTCCTCCTCCTCGCGGGAGCCGGCGCCGGTGCAGAAGCACCCGTCGCAGCCCAACCTGCAGAGCGTGGATGACTCGGGGTACATCGGCTACCGCAGCTACAGCCCGTCCTTCCAGCGCCGCACGGGGCTGCTGCACGCCCTGTCCTTCCGTGACCCGGCCTTCGGGGGGCTCCCCACCTTCAGCATCGCGCAGCGGGCCGTCGCCCCGCTCGTGGACAGCATGGTCACCCCCGTGTCAGCAGCCGCCGGCCCCCCGGTGGTCCCCACGGCGCCCCGGGAGCAGCGGCCGGAGGGCAGCCGCGGGGCAGAGCAGCCGGAGGAGCGCAGGGAAGAGGTGGTCCTGCGGCAGAAGCCGCCCACGGGGCGCAAGATGCCGCCGCCGGTGCGGCAGATGAACTTTGTCTTCCCCGAGGGGGTGAAGGAGACGGACATTTGCGACCCCCCGGCCCCCGGGGGCAAAGGGGAGAGGCCGGTGGGCGAGCGGCAGGGCCGGCGCATGGCTCCCTTGGCAGCCCCCGAGGACTCCCTGGCGTCCATCCCCTTCATTGGTGAGTCAGGGGGGCTTGCTGGCCACTTCTGGGAGGGGGTTTAGGAAGTCCCGTACCAGGGAGGGCACGTTTTGGGGGTCAGGGTGCAGGGCAGAATTCCAGAGCATCCATCTGTGGAGAAGGGGTTGTGCTGGCAGCACTTTCACTGCCCAGTGCTCCACAGTGTCCTGAGGGTTTGCTGTCCCACCGCAGGGCTGGGATTGGAGTTGGGGTGCCAGGGTTTGAGCCTGACTGCCCTCAACGCTCCCACTGGTGTCCTGCACCCCATGCCCAGTCTCTGGTGCCTCTTACTGGTATAAACTGGAGCGCTGCACGCTCCTGCCCTGCTCTGAGGGACTTGTCCAGGATGACCTGTCCTTGTCTCAGCTGGGACCTCCTTGCCCAGGACCCAAGTGGGTCTGGGGGAGCCACAGCTCTGCCCTATCCTTCCTTGCGCTTCTCACAGGGAGGGATCCCTAGGCTGGATGGGAAGGGAAGGGATGGAGTAGGTGGGGGCGTGCCAGGTGCCTGTGGGTGAGGGTCCGGGTGCACTGGCAGCTTCTGGCTTTGCTGGGGCTGGGAGCATGTCCTCCAGCCCAACCCAGACACCTACAAACCCACCACCTGCCAGAAGTGCTGAGGGGTCCCAGCAGGGCCATCCCCTGCCCCAACACCCCCTACAACACTGCCCACCACCCTCGCAGACGAACCCACCAGCCCCAGCATCGACCTGAAGGCCAAGCACGTCCCGGCCTCCTCGGTGGTCTCCAGCGCCATGAACTCGGCGCCCGCCGTCGCCACCAGCCCCTCATCACCCACCTTTGCCTTTGCCCTGTCCCGGCACTATTCCCAGGATTGCAGTAAGTGCTGGGGGTGGGAACCATGGGCGTGGGGCCATGGAGGGAGCAGCCCCCCTCTCTGGAGCTGTGTCTGGGGCTGACCAGTGTGGGCTTTGACCCCCTCCCCATCACAGGCAGCATCAAGGCCGGCCGCCGCTCATCCTACCTCCTGGCCATCACCACCGAGCGCTCCAAGTCCTGCGATGATGGTCTGAACGCGTTTCGGGATGAGGGCAAGATCCTAAGGTAGGGCTGGACCTCCCCTCCCAGTCCCACCACCACCCAGCTCCCATGCCCTCCCCACCGTCCCTCTGACGGGGGCTGCTCTCCCCCCAGGAGGATGCCCAGCCGGGTCCCCAGCCTCCGCATGCTGAGGAGCTTCTTCACTGATGGGGTGAGTTGCGTTGGGGGTTCTGGCACCGCCCCTAAAGAAAGGTTTCCAGGGTTGCCTGGCCGGGTGCTGGTGGAGCAGGGGGTGCCGGTGGCATCCCCCCAGCGTGCCCCTCTGGTCCCCCCTCCACAGTCCCTGGACAGCCTCGGCACGTCCGAAGACGCCCATTCCAAAAGACACTCAACCTCCGACCTCTCGGACGTCCCGTTCAGCGCCGTGAGGAAGGAGGGCTGGCTCCACTGCAAGCAGATCCTCACCAAAAAGGGGAAGGTAGGCGGCTGCCCCCCAGGAGCCCGGCGGCTGTGCGGGGGGGACGCTCCCCGCCGCGAGCACCCCTGAGAGCCGCGCCCCATCCCTTCTCCCCGCAGAAGGTCGGTGGAGGTATCCGGCAGTGGAAGCGCGTCTTCGCCGTGCTGCGCACCCACTCGCTGTACCTGTGCAAGGACAGGCGGGAAGCGGTGACCTGCGCCCCGGCCCCAGGTGAGGAGGAGCCGCCGATCAGCATCCAAGCGTGCCTGGTGGACATCTCCTACAGCGAGACCAAGAGGAAGCACGTCTTCCGCCTGACGACCGCTGACTTCTGTGAATATCTCTTTCAGGCAGAGGATCGGGAAGACATGCTGGCCTGGATCAAAGTCATCAGGGAGAACAGCAAGGCTGAGGGCGAGGTGAGAGCCACATGGGGCTCCCGGCTGCCTCTGGCTCTCCCGGCACTAACCGCCTCGGCTCTCTCCGGCTCTTTGCCTTGTGCTGCTTCCCCAGGCCACGGCCAGGCCCGTGCTGCGCTCCCAGGGGAGCGTGGGGGCTCTTGGGCACCGTGGCATCCAAGAAGAGTGTGGCTCTGTTCCCCGATGTGCGGGATGCTCAGGGTGCTCAGCGGAGGTGCCGTGGCTCTCCGTGTGTTCCAGGCAGGGGTGGCGTCGGATCTGCCAGCGGCATTTGGTTGTGTGGTGGGAGAGGAGCACGTGTGGCTCTGCCCTGGTGTGTCGTGGCTCTGCCCTGGTGTGTCGTGGCTCTGCCCTGGTGTGTCGTGGCTCTGCCCTGGTGTATCGTGGCTCTGCCATGGTGTGTCATGGCTCTGTACTGGTGTGTCGTGGCTCTGCCATGGTGTGTCATGGCTTCACCGTGGTGTGACGTGGCTCTGCCATGGTGTGTTGTGTCTGCTGTCACGGAGAGAGATCTGGGTATGGTGCCCACGTGGTGCTGGTGCCGGGTCAGGGCTGAGCCCTCACCTGGCAGCTGTGGACTGTTGGACATGTTGCTCAGGTCTGAGATGGGAGAGCTGCTCCTGGGGCCGTGGGCTCTGGCGGAGGATCCCCAGGGATGACGTGCTGGCACTGGGCCAGCTGTGTGCCATCCTCTGTGGTGCTGTGATGGCTTGATTTGGTGTCAGTGGTCATACTGGGTTGTGACAGGCTCCGGCCCCAGAGGGCACGTTGAGCTTGGAGCAGTGTCTGGTTCTCTGTGGCACAGCCCTGCGCCGGAGGGTGCCATGGGCTCGGCAGGGTTGGCAGTGCCGGTGCTGCCGGGTTGGAACACGTGGAGCTGTCTGGGCAAACACCGGAGTTGTGGTGCGTCTGGGCAGGGCCAGAATCCCACAGAGATGGATCCGTGTCTGTGGATGCTGCGTGGAGCAGTGGGTACACCTGGTGCAGGTCGATGAGAGTGTGTGTGTGCCATGGAGGCACACGCTTGTCCCCATGCCTCTGTGTCCGGCTTGGACACATGGCACAGAGTGATGGACACTGCGGTGAGGTGGCGAGCAGTGGCGGGCACTGGCTGTTCCTGGGCAGCAAGGACCTGGTGCTGCCCCTGCCTGGCTGTTCTGGGGCAGCAGGGACCTGGTGCTGCCCCTGCCTGGTGCTGCCTGGCCTCACGCCGTGCCTGGCAGAGCGTGGACTTGCCCGGGGTCTCCAGCGGACGCGTTGCTCAAGCTCTCCTTCCCCTCTTCTCTCTGCCTCCCCAGGACCCTGGTTTTGCCAGCCAAGCACTTATCAACAAGAAGTTAAACGACTACCGGAAAGTGAGGTACGGACCGGGGCGGTGGGCTCCGAGACCCCCGGGGCTTTGGTCACCTCAGTGTGAAGGTGACAGAGCAAAGCCAGCAGCTCCCTGGATTGGGGCAGTGATGGAAGTGCTGCCTGCGCCCGGCTTGGCTCCGGGTGCCGCAGGGTCCCGCTCGGCCAGAGTGGCACCTGGCAAATTTAAGAAGGGTTGAAGCAGCTCGGTGCTCCCCATGGGTCTCCGTAGGATGCCAGGAAGCCTGGGAGTCATGCCAGCATTTACCGGGAGGTTTTGCGCCGGGCTGGTGCCCCCCGGCCATGCCCCACCTGAGCCCCCCACTCTCCCCGCAGCCCCGCGGGCACCAAGCCCGATTCCTCACCCAAGGGCCCTCGCGGGCTGGGGATCCGAGCAGAGTTCCTGAAGCAGACGGGAACCAGCGCCCCCCGGTCCCCCAGGCAGGATGCGGCCGTCTCGAAAGGTACCTCCCACCCCTGTGGCATTGGGGGACCCCGGAACCGCAAACCGGGGCGGGCTTTGTGACGAGACGGGTCTCACCCCAGCACTGCCGTGGTGCTCATCCCTGTGGGGCAGCAGGGATGCTCTTCCCACTTATCCTGGCTCATTCGCAAGCGATCCGGTGGGTTTCCCTCCCCAGATGAGAGCAGCTCCCAGAAAGCCCCATGGGGCATCAACATCATGAAGAAGAACAAGAAATCTGCCCCCCGTGCCTTCGGCGTGAGGCTGGAGGAGTGCCAGCCTGCCCCGGACAACAAGGTACAGCCACACCAGCACTGCCAGCCCTTGGGGACCCCACACGTGCCCAGCACCCTGTGACCCCCTCCCTGTCCCTGCAGAACGTCCCCCTGATCGTGGAAGCTTGCTGCAAGGTGGTGGAGGACCGAGGGCTGGAGTACATGGGGATCTACCGCGTGCCCGGGAACAACGCGGTGGTGTCCAGCCTGCAGGAGCAGCTCAACAAGGGAGCCACCGAGATCAACCTGCAGGATGAGGTGAGGGCAGGGCGGGTCTCCATCCCGGTCCCCATCCTCATCCTCATGCCTCTGGAATGCTCTCCTGGCTGTTGTCCCGATCTGTGGCTCTGTCACTATTCCTGTCTTCATCATCATCATCATCATCATCCCTGTCCTCATTATCATCCTTGTCCCCATCATCATCCTTGTCCTCATCATCCCTGTTTACAGCTTCATCCTTGTCCCCATTGCCCCTGTCTCTGTCATCATCCTTGTCTCCATCGTCATCCCTGACCCCATCATCATCCTTGTCCCCATCGTCCCTGTTTCCATGTCCATCCCCGTCCCCATCGCTGTGACCTTCCCTGGAGTGGCAGGGCCGCCTAGTGGTCGGTGACAGCACTGTAGGTGACATCTCGGGGACACTTTTTGTCCCCTTGCCTCTCAACACATCGCTGCAGTGGCACAGGGCTGTCCCTGCAGGATGCAGGGTGGGGACAGCTGTCCTGCCATCCTCACAGCCATGGTGGTGCTGGCTGGTGTCCCTCTCGGTGTGGGTGGCCTGGGACACCCCTGGTTTGGGGACTTCCTCCCTCTGGCACCTGGTGATCCCTCTGAACAGTCTCTCCTCTCCCCCGCAGCGGTGGCAGGACCTGAATGTCATCAGCAGCCTGTTGAAATCCTTCTTCCGAAAGCTTCCCGAGCCCCTCTTCACTGATGGTGAGTCCTGCACCCCAACCCTGCCTCCCCTGGGCCACCACAGCCCCCCAAGTGGCCAGTGCTGACCCTGTGCCCATGGCTGGTACCAGGTAGCCCCAGAGTCCATCTCCGTTTTCGGACAGGTCCCCAGACCCAGAGTGAGTGAGCCAGTGGGGGGCAAAGGTGGGGGGCAATAATGACACCCCCCTCACCAAGGCCCCTGGGCCAGCCCTTGTCCTTGTCCCTCCTTGCTCATTAGTGTCCCATCCCAGTAGGACCAGCACTCAGTGCCCTCCCACTATCTCCAGCTGGTTCATCCAGGGGGCCCAAGCTCTGGGGGTTGTCCTGTCCCTTCCACCCAGCTCTGACCCCCCCATGTCCCACTTTCAGATAAATACAATGACTTCATCGAAGCCAACCGGATAGAAGATGCCAGCGAGAGGATGAGGACACTGCGGAAGCTGGTAGGGAGATGGGGTAGGGGCTGAGGGAGGGGCACAGCCCTGGAGCCCCTCCTTGGGGGCTGGCATGGGTGGGAAGGGCGATGGGGGTGAGCAGAAGGGTGACTCGGTGCCTCTCCGCAGATCCGGGACCTTCCAGGTCACTACTACGAGACTCTCAAATTCCTGGTGGGTCACCTGAAAACCATCGCTGACCACTCGGAGAAGAACAAGGTACGGGCCCCCCACGCTGGGGATCTCCCAGACCCCTGCCCCACCTCGAGCCCCCAGCTTGGGCTGAGCTGCAGCGCTGACCTGGCTCTGGTTGCAGATGGAACCCCGAAACCTGGCCCTGGTGTTTGGCCCCACGCTGGTTCGGACATCCGAGGACAACATGACCGACATGGTGACGCACATGCCCGACCGCTACAAGATCGTGGAGACCCTCATCCAGCATGTAAGTGGCATCAGTGGGTGGGTGGGCACTGGTGTGGCTGGAGGAGGGGGTTGGCAAGACCTCAGGAGTGGGGAAGGGGCTTCCCAGCCACTCCAAGCTCCCACCGTAACCCCTCTTCTCTCCCCCCACACAGTCAGACTGGTTCTTCAGTGACAAGGAGGACAAGGGTGAGAAGGTGAGTCCTGTCCCACACCGGGGGGGTCTCGCTGTGGGGCAGAAGGGGCACAGGAGCCTTGGCTGGCTGTTGGCAGCTCCCTGACCGCTGTGCCCGCTCCCCTTGCAGACACCTGTGGATGAGAAGGAGGCTCAGTCTGTGCCCAACATCGAGTACCTGCTCCCCAACATCGGCAGGACGGCAGCGCCCGGCGATGCCACAGGTGAGGACCAATGTCCGTGACACCAGACCCTCTGATCCTGGCACTGGGGCACCCCGGGGTGCCCCTCTGGGTGCTCTGTCCCCCCGTGCCCACAGTTCTGGGCAGCCAGCCCGGCTCACCAAGGCCACGGCAAACCCTTGTGCGCCAGAGTGTGACATCCCTGCGCCCTCCTCACTGGAAAACAGGAACAACCCCCCTGGGGATGCCAGAGGAGTCCCCTCCCTGCCCTCTCCCATCACCCTTCTCTCTGGTGGCTGCTCCTCATCCCTCTGTGGCACCCTGGCAGTGCCTACCCCGCGGGACCCCTGCCCGTGCCCGCACTGCCAACCTGGAGACCGGGAGACTTTGATGTTCGATTGATTTCTTACATTCTTTCCTTGAACTTCTCTGTGCTGTCCTCTTCCTCCTCCTCCTCCTCTTCCTCCTCCAGCGGACCTCCTCGAGAGCTAGAGCGGGTACAGTTTGATCCTGGGTGCATTGCTCCCCACTAACCCCTCGGGTGACCACGAGAGAGTGGGAGCAGGGTGGGCAGTGGGAGGGGAGGGGACCTTGTCCTGCCTGGCCACTGTCCCCAGGGTCCCCAGCACCAGCAGGGGCTGCTGAGCCTCTGAGGAGCCCCAAATCCTTTAACTCTGCCTGTTCCCCATCGTTGGCCGGTGGTCACGGTGGCATTCCCTGGCAGGGATGGGTGCTGGGTGTCCCAGGACTCTCCAACACCGGGATATGGGAGTCCCAAAGCCCCAGGGAGGGTCAGCACACCCTTTCTGCCTCCCCCTCTCTCGTTGTCAGCAGATGTTAACCCCATCCTGGGCATGCGGGGTGGGAGAGGGTGTCTGTGTCTTGTCCTTGTCCTTCACACTATGGCAGCAGCGCCAGGGCTGCCTGTCACCCCTGTGTCCCCTCTTACCTCCTAACTCCCCGGGGAGCTGGGACAACTGTCCCAGGCCCCTCCAGCACAGCCCATTCCAGACCCCGCTCCGAGGCTGGATGTGGTGTGGAGTCACCTCCCCGTGCTCTGTCCGGGTGACACGGTGGTGGCAGCGCCCTGTCCCTGTCCCCTCTGTGCCTCATGACCATGGGAGGGTTTGGAGTCCTGCCCCTGGGGTCCTGGCTGTATTTCCCAGCTGTGTGTGCCTGTGTGTGTCCCCCTTATCCCCACTTCTCACCTTGGGGTTCTGCAGTGGGTGAGCAATGCCAGGGGCCCCCAGACCTCCCCCCCAGCCTCCCATCACCTCCCGCACCCACCAGCTCATGAACCTGCTCAGCCACCGGCATCCCTGCCAGGGCCCAGCTGGTGTGACACCCCCAGCATGTCCCCATCCTGGTTTGGGGGAACGGAGCAGCATCTGTGACACCCCCAGCATGTCCCCATCCTGGTCTTGGGGAACAGAGCAGCATCTGTGACACCCCTGGCATGTCCCCATCCTGGTTTGGGGGAACGGAGCAGCATCTGTGCCGCCCCCAGCATGTCCCCATCCTGGTCTTGGGGAACAGAGCAGCATCCCCAGCTCTGCCCCCCAGCCCCCTCCCCAGCACACCCCCACCCCCAGGACCTCACTAACCCCTCTCTCCCCTCTGCTTTCCAGGCTCAACCCGCAGCGGCTCCGCCAAACCGAAGGTGAGGGGGGATGCCGGGCTGGGGCTGGGGACACTGAGCCCGTCGCTGTCCCTGTCCCCACCATCCCTAACCCGGTGTCCCTGCATTGCCAGGGCACGTGGCCGTCGCGCAAGGCACCGCCGCACCGGGAGCTCCTCGCCATCCCCTTCGTCTCGGCCGCCGCCCGCAAGAGGAAGAAGAGGAGAGAGGCCGAAGGCGTCGGGAGCAGCACAGACGACGACGCGGAGCGCAGGGACACCCCGGGCCGGGAGAAGGAGCGTGAGGGGACCGTGGTCACCCTGCTGGGAGCCAGCAAAGCCCCACGTGGCACCAGCACCGAGCCGGCGGCCGCCAGCCTGGCCAGGACGGAGCGGGACAGCTCCACGGGGGCGGGGGCTGAGCTGGCACCAGATGCCCGCTCCATCGTGTCCGGCTACTCCACGCTGTCCACCATGGACCGCAGCCTGTGCTCCGAGGTGCAGTCGGTGGCCGGGAGCCGCGGGGAGGAGGCGGATGATGAGCGGAGCGAGCTCAGCCACATGGAGACGGACACGGAGAGCCGGGAAGGCACCCGGGCACGGCCAGGGCAGGCTGGGGGGCTCGGTGGCGAGGACAAGGGGCCCCCGGGCCGCCCCTCCTTCAACTCCCACCGCCTGATCCAGTGTGACACGCTGGCCCGCAGGAAGCTCTGCCGGCCGCGGCTCGCCGGGGAGCCCCTGGTACCCAGCGGGGAGGAGCAGGGCTGGGTGCCCCCCGGGCGGCCCTCGCTGCGGGAGCAGCTCCGGCAGCACCTGCGAGCCTCGGCCGACGACATGGGGGTCATGGGGGTCCGGCTGCGCCGAGCCCACTCCCCCGAGACCCGCCGC
>VWZF01006073.1:192628-217826 GCA_013396755.1 Sclerurus mexicanus
ACATTGGAGCAAGACATTGATAAAACAGAAAGAGAGGGACAGGTCACGATCCCTCCAGGTGCCTCAAGAAGACAAGTCCCAGGGAGGAAGAGGAGCCCAAGGAAGAGAGAAGCCCGGCCCTGGGAGCAGTTGGGTGGAGCTGGCAAGGATGCTCAGAATGAGATGGAGGAGTTCCTTGCCCCAAAGGAAGTCAATACGGGGATGGATGTTCTGCCAGATGCAGGTTTTTCTGAGACTGTGGGGGAAGTCTCACTGGCCTCTTTAGATGGTCTAGTGGCCTAGAAAGAAAAGCAAGATTCAAGGAGGAGGAGGAGGAGGAGAAAGGGGAGGAAAGCCAAAAAAAAAACAACAAACCAGTCTTAAATAAAACAAGGACAAAGAAAGGAAACAAGAAGAAGAAGGAAAAAAAAAAGGACAGAAAAAAACCCAAAACAACCAAGAACCAGAGGGAGTCTGTTCAGAAGCAGCATTGAGTCAGGCCTGAGGTCAAGCAGCTGGAAAAGGGCGACCACAGACAGCACAAGATGAGCTCGTCCCACGTGTCACTGGACGGGAAGGGGACGACCCCAAGAGCAGAGACGGACGGACAGACGGCCACGTGGACAGACAGGCACACACACACACACACACACACACACGCAGGCAGGCAGGCGGAGGGGAGAGGGGGGAAAGGCAGGGGGGGACAAGAAGGGCAGTGTTAGACCGGGCACAGCACCAGGCAGAGCCTCGGCAGCCCTGGTGCCTCTGAGGGGTGACGGTGCCCACCCTGTCCCCCTGTGACACTGTGCTAGGGGGTCACCACCGGCACGGGCAGGACCCAACCTGACTCATCCAAAAGCTGATCCAGGGCTCCGGGAGGGAATGATGCTCTTAAACCCTCAAGGAACGGGGACAGGGACCCTCCAGCCCCCTCCTTGCCCCCAGTGGAGGGGCTGGGCTGCTGGGTGGTGGGGATGCAGCCAAATCCTGTACAAAGAGGGTAGTGAGGACAAAAGTGACAAGGAAAACTCCTGCTCTGGCCACCCCAGTGAGGACACCGGGAGCGACCAGGGGCCATGTCCCAAGGTCAGGACAAGGAGGACCATGGTGACACTGAACAGCCAGGACCGTGCTGGTGTGTGGCCCCCAGGGAAGGGGACTTGGTGGCCTCCCTGGGATGTCTGGGGGCAGAAGATGCTTCCCAGCCCCTTGGAACTCCCAGTACAGCCCTTTTGGCCAGTGTTTCTCCACAGCCCAGCCCTGGACAGGGCGCTGAGGGAACTCCCTGCCTCTCCCTGATTCTGCAGGGTGTGGAAACCCACGTGCACCTCCAAATGTTGGCGTGGACTAGATGGGAGACCTCGAGGATGGACCCTGTCTGGGGATCTCTTGCCACTGTGATGGCCCCTGGTGACAGAGAGGCCAAGAGGGGAATGGGGAGGCTGAGCCCCCTTGCCAGAACCAGGACCCGGGGGCAGAGAGGTGCCCATTTTGCTCATGTAATATTTGCCCAAATTGCATGAAATCCCCCCTAATCCTGCTCCAAGGAGCTGGGAAAAACCTTTGGTTTATCCAACAGCGTTTATGGATCCGAGAGAACGAGCAGAACCGGGTTTATTGGATGTTGTTTTTCTTTATGCCAGGCCCCTGAAAGGGGATCGACACACAGAGCAGGGAGTGGGGGGGCAGAGGAGGGGTGAGCCCACTCATGGTGCTGCTGCCCACTGAGGGGGGAGGGGGTCTTGGGAGGGGGGGAGAAGAGGTGAGAAGGGAGGGAGGGCACCAAACTGGCCGTGGTTCCCTTGCCCGTGGCCTGAGCAAGCTGGGAATCTACGGCCAGCCTTGGGTGGCAGCAGGGACAGAGCCCCACTGCCCCCGGGGATGGGAGAGGGGTAGGTGCTGGGTGCTGGGTGGGGGCGACACTCCATCCCATCCCAAAATGCTTCTCTTCCAGCTGCTGTGGCCCACTCACCCTTTTCCCACACTGCTTGATGCCCCAGTACCATCACCCTGCCTGTGACATCCCCCTCCCTGGATGAGCTGCTTCTGTGGACGTAGCGTTGTGGTGTGCGGAGGGTCCTGGTCCCCAGAACCTCCCAGGATGGGTTGAACAGCCCCGACCCTGGCAAGTGAATCCCCTTGGAGCCCCTGTGCCGAGCACACGGCTCTGCCACACTCATCACCACGGCCAAGGAGCTCTCGGGGTCCCCTGGGGTGAGGGGACCAACACTGGGGCTCAGCCCTTCCGTCAGGGCAGTGGTGACACACAGGCCTGGGGGACAAACGACTCCGGCTTCATCCTCACACCACGCTGGGAGTGAGTTTGCCACTCTCAGCACGAAGTCATGCCCCTGTCCCCAATGGCCACGGCAGGCACAGACCATGGCAAGAGCCTCTCCTGCACCCCAACATCCGCACCCCTGTGCGCCCCAGCCCCATCAGGCTCGGCCAAGGTGAAGGTGGCACCAAAAGCATCGCCTCAGGGTGTCCCATGCCCCTCACCCAGACTCAGGCCCTGTAGGAGGCAGCGAGGGCAATGCCAGGGCTGCGGGCAGCCTGTGGCTCGCCCTGCTGCCAGCGGGGCCGGCTGGGATGGCGCTAGGGATGGACTACCTGCTGCTGGCCCTGGATCCGCATGTACTCCATCCGCTGCTTTATGTGCTTGCTCTTGTCGGGGCTGCCCTGCTGGCTCTGCTTCAGCCTGGATGCCGGATTCACCACCTTCATGGCCGGGATGGAAACGCCGCCGCTCTGCCGGGACAGGGAATTTGGGGGAAAGGGGTTAAAATCGGCAGGTGAAGCCCCCACCGGCACCGTTGGCAGGTTGGCACTGGATGCCCGGAGCTGTGCTGAGCCCCTGCGGCACCACCGTGGTGTCCCTGCCAGGAGTGCCCCGGGTGGCAAAGCCAGGCAAGGATGAGGCCACCGGCTCCATGTGCCAAAGGAGCTCTCGTGGGCGAGCTCCCAAACCAGCCAGGACTTACCGGGAGCCACCAAAGAGGGAGTTAAAGGGCAGACATGGCAAACACCGGGAGACCGAGGGCAGGAGGAGAACACCCCACCGGGGCAGGGGTGCTCGGCCAAGAGAAAGGGAAAGAGGCGACGGCAGGCAGAAGCAGATTCCAGGTGGAAACGGCGGCAGTGGGAACACAGAGGTGTTTATTAACTGGCTGTGCACAGGTGGAGACACAAAGACTTGCAAGAGCAGCAGTGAGGGAAGTGGTCCCTGGACACAGCTCCCCAGAGTGGTGCCTGGCAGTGCCACACACCATGTGCGCCCCCATGCCTGGGGCACCCCAGATCCTCTCCCTGCCATCATCATGTCCTCCTGCCTGCCTCGGGTCAATAGAGAGAGCCAACAGGTCATCACAGTGAGGTAAATCCATGTAGGCACAGATCTCTGCCTTGTCTGCCCTCTGGGATCCTCAGTGGTCCCACGGATGGGACACAGGGATTCCTGTACCCCACAGCACAAAGGAATCACAGAGCCATGGAATATCCTGAGCTGGAAGGGACCCACAAGGACCACTGAAATCCAATTCCTGGACACTTCAACAATCCCACATGTGCCCGCACCACACCATCCCCAGTGCTCCAGCATTCCCAACACACTGGGAACCTTCCCAACCAACGCAGCATCTTTGCAAGGTGACACAACACTTGTCCTCTCCCTCTTTAGGACCGACTCAGAGCAGCCTCTCCAGCCTAATGCTGACCTTTGCCTTGTGTGCACCCATACACGTGCCAGCCAAAGCCATAAATCCATCCTGCAACTCCACTTCCAGTTTCCCGGGCTCTGGCAGCGCATCAGGAGCCAACAGCAGGAAAAACTGCAGCTACACCCACTTGTCAGCCCATTCTCCCAGCAAGAGAACCCCAACGGGGCCCGGCACTGCTGGGAACCAAGGCTGGGATAACAGCTCCAAATGGGAAAGGAGATTTATTCCCACGTGCTGACTGTTAATAAAGGAGCAGGTTGATGTCAGAGCAGCTTGGGGCATCCCCCCCCTCCTCTTTTCCCAGCTATTCAGCTGGATTCCGGCAGAAAGCAATTTGGATGGCTTCAGGGAGCCCGCGCTGTGATTTAATTAGGAGAAACATCTGCCAGGCTCCAACTGCAGTTCATTAGGCAAGTGTTTATGCAAAATGGTGAAACGAAGGACGGCGCTTTGTCACCCAGAGCACCCGGCCTTCTCCACCCCCGTGGGATGCTCCTCATGGACCCCATGGGATGCTCCTCATGGACCCCATGCTCATCACCAGCACCATGGCAGGGGGACCAGGGCAGAGGACACCACCTTATCCGGGGTCTAAGTCAGGATGGGACCAGGCAGCACTGCCTGGCACCGTCTCCCTTTCCGCTGCCGACTCCTGCCTCAGCTCACTCCTGCTTGCCTGCAATTCCCAAACCCCCTTCAAGTGACAGGGAGAAAAGGAGGTTGGTTTTCCACCTTGGCTCTGCCTGGAGGTAGAGTCACAGAGAGGGAGCAGGTAGAGGTGGAGGAAGAGACATCAGAGTGAGTCCAGGGCAGAGTACGGCAAGAGGAATAATAGAAAATAAACCTGCGGAATGCCGGGGGGCAGCTGCGGCTTGGGAAGCAGCGGTGGCTTGGTCTTGCTTGGGGATGGGCTCTTGGGAGTATCATCTTTGGCCTGACTGAGATCCAGCACAGTCCCATCATCACAGCTCCTCTGTTTGAGGTCTTCTGGACTCTTCTTGGCCTCCTTGCCGGTCTCCTTGGATCCCGCTAGTCCTAGCAGGTCTTTAGGGAATACAGACTCCACCGAGGGGTGGCTGCTGATCTCACTGATGGTCATTTCCAGCTCACGGATAGTTTCTTCCAGGCTATCCAGTCTTTGGTACGTGTCCTCATAAATCTCCTTGCTGCATGGAGTCATGGAGCGGCGAGGGGACGACAGCCCTCTGCAGGGCCCCTCTGTCACCTTCCCCCCCATTCCAGTGTCCCCCCTGGCAGCCAGAGCCCCTCCATCCCATCCTGGGGCAGCTGTGCCATGGCTTGGCCTTGAGCACACGATGACCTGCTCTAGGGGGTGCTCAGCCTGGGACGGTCCCTTTCCCTGCGAGGCTGGATCCCTGCTCGGGAAAGCTCCAGGATTTGGCACTGGGCAGACTGGGGCTGCTTTGGAAGCCCCAGCAGAGTCTCCAGGAGGGAGTGATGCCTCCTGTACGCTCTGCATGGCTCCTCCTTGGGGGTCCCCATCACTGTGAAGTTGGGGGATGATGACGGCACCGGTGGAGGGAAGTGTGACCTCTCCAGCTCCGGCACCTGCAGCTTCTCCCTGGGGCTGAGGAGGCTGCGCAGCCACAGGACCTTGGTGACAGATCTTGCTGCTGCCTCCTCTCCTGCTGGCAGCGTTCAGAGCCACGTCCCCTCCTTGTCCCTCCGTGGGGTGGCTTGTTTTATCCCTTGGGAAAGGCGGGACCTTGCTGGCTGCTACAGGGAACCCCCAGATCTCTCCTGCTGCGCGGGCAGGGCCCCGAGATGTGCTGCTGGGGGGCTGCGGGGCTGCGGCTGGAGGGTGCCCACGTGCCAATGGAGACTTTTCAGGGCTCCCAGGAGCCACATGGCCTTTCCTTGCCCCCTTAGCTGCAAACTCCCCTCCTGCTCCTCCGCTGCCCGTTTCCACCCACACCTCCGGCTCGGCTTCGGGGGACGGCGGCTCCGACACCCACTCGGTGAGCACAATCTGTGGGAGGGAGAAAGCCCGGCTCCCCGGGGCTGCCAGGGCCAGCGGCTCCTAGGTAGAGAATTCAGACAGATTAGGAGCCGGAGGGGGGAGCAGGAGCTGCAGTGGGGGCACTACGTATCCCCACACACTGTTGGGGTCCCTTGGTGCCAGTGCCTCCGGGCATCGCTGCAGGGAGGTGTTCGGGCAGGGAGGGGATGCTCAGCTCCCTCCTGCCCAGCCCTGATGTCCCATCAGGACCCACAGCACAGACTGGGACTGGTTTTATTGTGCTTAAGGCAACCTGGGCCTGGGAGATTTTGGCCATGAATTGCCTGGAGCTTATAGCAAAAATGAGTTGGTGTTGCTGCACCTCCCAAATGCCTTTGGAAATCCGACTGCCATTGTCCAGCTTGGATTTCTCCATGCTGGTATAAACTGGCCTAGCACTGGTGCAAGAGCAGAGCCCAGCTCCTGGCAGAGCTACGGCAGAGGATCAGCCATCACAAATGAGCTGCCGAGGGGCACCCAGCCTTTACTACCCTAAATAGCAAAAAGTCACCTGGAAAATGCTCTTATTCCTCCCTCACCAGCCTGTTCCCATCCCACAGGAGATCCAGTGAGCTGTGCAATGCCCGAGGAACCAGAGCCAGCTGTGCCCTCCACGGAACTGAGGGCAGGTGAGCTGGAGAGACAACCTGGCAGAAGAGGTGCCAGAGCCAGCTGCCCCTGAGCCTGGGGCAGAGAGGGAAGGAAACACCACTGCTGGGATGGCCATGGAGCTCTGGGCCTGGGGCTGGAGTCATCTGATCTCTGGAGAGAAGGGTCCTTGTGCACGGGGACAGATGGACAATTTAGCCCCGGTGTGCCAGGAGAGGGCAGGAACCCAGCAGGACCCCTGTAAGGTGCCCAGACCCTCCAGCACCAGCTGAGCCCCCGGGATGAGGCAGAGCTCCCCTCACTCAGTGCCTTCTGGCATCAGCAGGACCCTCTCTCCTGCTCTTTGCCCTCTTGTACCCCACTCTGGACATCCCCTGCTCTGTCCCATCCACTCTCCAGGCACTTTCCTCCTGCTCTCTTCACTCCAGAGCCCATGATGGAGGGCAGGAGGCCAGGAGGGAGCTGGAGCTGAACCCAAGCAGATCCCAGCCCTTCCCCTTCTGCCCTCATCATGCACTGGAACAGGGTCTCCCACGCATCGCCCACCAGTGGCACCCCACTGGGCACCCAGTGCGGCCTGAGAGCAGCCAACCCTCCCTGTGCCATGCCCAGTGTGGTGCTGGGGTGGCTTCTTCCTTCCTCCCGTCTGGATCTGGCCCTCAGGGGAGCCACAGGGCTGTCGGGGGGGGTTAGTGCTGGGTCCTGTGCCGTGTCAGTGCCGGCCACGCAGAGACGGTGAGCAAGGGAGTGGAGAGAAGCCATTAGTTTGTTAAACCAGAGGAAGAAGCAGAAGTGAGTTAAAAAGAGGCAGGAGAGGAGGTGGTGAAAGTGCAGCCCCGTGGTCGCTCAGGGCGAGCTGTTACCTTCCATCCTTCGGCTGCAACGGAGGCTCCGTTGGGCCACAACTCTGCGAGCCCAGGGGAGATGGCCACGAGCGGGTCGTGACGGAGCTTGGGGAGGAAAGGGGAGGCAGAGCTTCTCTGAAACACCTGGGGAGTCAAACACGGGGGGTTGGAGGAGGGAGGCTTGGGGTAGCTCATTCCTGCAGGGATGCTGGGCAGGAAATGAAAGAAACTTTGGCTGTTATCAGATGCAGAGGCAGCCTCGTCCCCTCTGCTGCTGGCAGCATCACCGGTCCCCTGGTCTGCAGCATCACCGGTTCCCTGGTCTGCAGCATCACTGCTCCCCTGGTCTGCAGCATCACTGGTCCCCTGGTCTGCAGCATCACTGCTCCCCTGGTCTGCAGCATCACTGCTCCCCTGGTCTGCAGCATCATTATTCCCCTGGCTTGCAACATCACCATCCCCGTGCCTGCAGCATCACAGGTCCGGTCCCTCTGCCTGCAACATCATCAATCCCCCTGCCTGTGCCATCGCCCATCCCCTGCACCATCACCTGTCCTACCTGTACCACCACCTGTCCCACCTATACCATCCCCTGTCCCCTGCCTGTACCATCACCAGTCCCACCAACACCACCACCATTGCCCTGCCTGCACCATCACTGGTTCTCCTGCCTCCTGGGGGAAAACTCGCCAAGCAAAAGCCATCCATGACCCACTTGGGCACCTTCACTGTAGTAAACAGGGGCAGGACAGGAGGCACAACTGGCCTGGGGTGGGGTTCAGAGCCCGAGGATGGTATTTCAGGTGGCATCACTGCAGTGCCCTGTGCAGAAAACCCAACGAACCTCCAGCTACAGCTGTGGAGTATTAAAAACCAAAAAAGCTTGGCTTAAAGCCTGAGATGGGGTGGAAGTGCTGCAGAGGGACAGTGACCCAGGTGTGCAGCACCTGGACCCAGCGAGGGCTCTGGGTGGGTGCCACTGCCCCTTCCCTGCAGCACCACGCTCCTCTGGGAGACAGGGGAGGAGGGAGAAGCCCACTGTGGTGCCCACGTGTGGGATGTCACACCCCACACCGCATCCTGAGGTGTCCCCTGAGCCGGGCACAGCCCCCCTGAGCAGACAGGGCAGGGTGGGCATCCCCTCTGGTGCGGGTGAGCTGGGGGTCCCGCTGCCCCTCCCGCTCTCACCTCCAGCTCCGCGATGATCCGATCCTCGTCGTCGTCGTCCTTGATGGCAGAGGCGATGATGGGGGGGGTGGACGCCGGCCTGACCACCTCCGACACCGTCCGTCTCAGCTTCACCTGCGGCTTCTGGGTCTCCAGCTCCTCTGACTCGGCCTTCTGCGAGGGGGCAGCGGGGCGGTGAGGGGTAGGGGACACCTGGAGCCGGGGCTGGTCCTGCTGATGGTGCCAGCCCAGAGACCACCGCACATGGCACGGTCCCTACCTTCATAAACCCGGGCTCCTTCTTGCTGGTGACGATGACCTCGCCGCTGCGGGTTGTGGTCAGCCCGTGGGACGAGGGGAAGCTCCGGCGTGGGGGCGGAGGCGGCGGTGACTTGGAGGGTTTCTCAGTCCGGTACCGCGGCACCGTCAGTTCGTCTGGGCACAAACGATGCTGTGAGGGCACGAGACCTTTCCCTGCCCCTCTCGTACGACACCCTGGCTCTCCCCGGGCACGAACCTCCCCTTGGGGCAGCACAGACCAGCCTGGGGCCCCTGCAGCATCACACTCCTCAGCCCCACATCTGGAGGTGACCCCACATCTGGAGGTGACCGTACCTGAGCCCCTGCGGCCGTTGGGGTCCCCTTTGCCCCCCGATTTCGGTGTGTGTTGCGGCTTGGAGGGTTTGTGCTCAGGCGTGGAGGCGGCGCTGCCGCTGCCCGTGCCTTGTTTGTGCTTGGCAGCGAATTCCAGGTCGGGGATGGCCTTCATCAGCTCGGCCTGTGTCTCCTCCAGAAGCCGGTTGATGTCCTTGGCACTGTACTGGGTCAGCGCTGCCCGCTTCTCCTCCCAGTCCCGCTCCGCAGCCTGTGGACGGCAGGCAGAGCCCGCTCCAGCTCCTCCTGCCAATCCCAACCTGCTGCTGCTGAGCCTGGGAGGAGCTGGGGGGGCCAGTGTTGCCCCCGTCCTCAAGCTGCACAACCACCCCCTCCACGTGCAATGGAGTGCCCCCATTGCTGCGTCACCCTGGGCTCCCCATACTCCAGCCACCCCAGCAAGGAGAACGAGCTCCTGACCCCAATTTCAGCTGGGACACACAGACAGACCCTCTAGAAGAGCCCCCTCCCAGGCTGAGGAACCCCCACCCCAGGCTCTCACCTCCACGGACACAGCTTTGTCCGCACTCTTCTTGCTGGGAGTCTCGGGACCCGTCTGTGTTTTGGCGGGCACCATCTCCGGAGCTCGGGAAGGGTTATTGCTCTTGGAGGGGTGGGTCTGGGTCTGGGGGGGGCTGTGCCCGAAGCTGGGCATGCCCAGGGTCTCGGTGGCAGCTGTCAGGTGGTGGAGGCTCACAGGGGGGCTGGTGGGCATCTCCAAATCCAGCCCTTTGCTGAAGTCTGTCTCGGGGGCCACCTTCTTCGGGGACTGGCTGAGGTTGCTGGCGGAGGTCCACACGCCCTCGTCCACTTGCCTGTCAGGGACAGAGTGATGGTGTTGGGGTCTGCACCGTGCTGGGGGGGGGTCACTGCACCCTCCCCATGCCACAAAAAGCCTGCTCTCCTGCATTCCATGGCTGAAGGTTTCGGTGCTCTGGTGGTGGGAAGGGGTTGGGGTTGATGCTGCAGCCTGTTTTGGCAGAGCACACAAATGAGCTCTTCTACCTGGCTGTCTGTTTTCATGAACCTTGTAGGAAACTGGATCTCTCCAAATCCTTCCTCTCCATCAGATCTGGCTGAAACTGCCCTTTGGGTTCAGGAGTTATTAGGGACGAGGATGACAGCCAGGCAGTTCAGACACTGCATGATCATACAGGCTAATTTCCATGGAAAACCAGGCTAGCGATGAGCCTGAGGCAATCCTGGAGCCGGCGCGTGGCCGAACCCTGAGCCATCCTGAAAGGTCTCCTAATGGGAAGAGGCAGGTGGGCTCTACCACGGTGCGTGGCCCAGCCTGCCACGAGCATGAGATCTGGGAGATGATTTTTATCTCCAGCAGAGTGACTCTCTGCTCCTCAGTAAAGAGATTTCTGATCACACTAAGGGTTGTCTTTCCTTCCTGATGCACAATCCCTCTTTTTTCGAAGTGGTAAGGAAAAGAGGCATTCCCACACAGACCTGGAAAGGACTGGGGGTGATTTGGAGCTCCTTAGCAAAAAAATGAGCTTTTTATCAACATCCCTTGGATTCCTTCCTGCCCTGATGGACCACTTTGGGATTTGAATCCCCAAGGCAGAGAGGATGCTGGCACACGTGTGGGGGCACAAGGACAGCTGAGGGGACCAGCTGTGTCCTCCAAGAGGTCGGGGTTTGGGGCTCACCTGCGGATCTGGGCGAGGGTGTCTGTCACTGTCTTGCAGCGTTTGAGGAGCCCATCGAGGCGGTTCGGCTCCTCCTTGAGGAACTTCACAGCTTCCACCTCCACCCGCAGCACCACCCGCATCTTGCTCTGCAGGCTGGGGAACTGGGCTGGGAGGGGGCAGATTGGGGGTCACCAGGGCCCCCTTGTGCCAGGGAGACCCTCCCAGTGCCCAGCTGGCAGTGCCAAAATGCTGCTAAAACCCCACATCCATCATACCCATGGCATGGGCACCCTGCCAGGCAGAGTAGGAGGGGTGGATCCTGGGAAGCGTGGGCTCCCCAGGCCCATCATCCTTCCCTGTCCACCCACAGGCACCAATTCTATCCCCTGAAGGTGCCCCCTCCGTAACCACGAGCACCAGGACACACACAGTGTTGGTGGGCACAGGGATGCCCGCTCCAGGAATTCAGGTGGACACACTGGCAGGTGCAAACAAGCAAACCCAGAGACAATGGCCAACCTGGAGCATCCCACATGCAAGGATGGAGCAGGGAAGCACAGGAAGACTCTGCTTGCCCCCCAGCCCTGAGCCCAGCCCATCCTCACCCTTCAGGTCTGTGAGTGTCTCCCCGAGCTGCTTGAGCACCACTGCCTTCTCCTCCAGCTCCTGCACAGGGATCAGCCGGTGGTTGTGGGCCAGATCCTTCTGGATCTTCTCCACAGACTTCTCCAGGTCACTGCGAGCACAGAAGGAGGGCAGGGGTGTCACTGTTGTGCCATGATGCTGGGGAACCCCGGGGGTGGCAGGTCCCCATGCAGAAAAGGGGAGAGGACCACTGGGACCCCTCCTCATGTAGGGATGTGACTGCTGGTTTGGGGACCCTTCCTCATGCAGGGATGTGGCCTGGCAGTGGGCAGAGCTGCTGATCTACACCCATGGAGTATCTGGCCCCTGGAGGGGTATGCCAGGACCCCCGCTCCGGGCTCACTTGAGCTGCTGGGTGATGAGCTCCTCCTCGTTGAGGTAGCGGAGCCGCTCCTCCTCCACCAAGCTGCGCTGGCGCTGCAGAGGGTCCTCGTGCTTGCGCATGGTGTCTGTCACCCGCACGCTGATCTCCGTCTCCGTCCGCCGCAGCATCGTCTTCACCGTCTCCTGGTTCTGCAGCTGTGAGGACAAAGTGGATTCAGGATGGGCAAGATCCAACTTGATGGGTACTGGGGACCCTACGAGTGGCCAGCCCTGAGCTCGGCGTGGGGAGGGACCCCCTTGCTCTCCCACACCACAGAATGTTCTGAATTAGAAAGGACCCGCAAGGTTCAGAGTCGAACCCCTCAGTGAATGATCCATACAAGGATCAACCCCACAACCTGGCGCTGTCAGCACCATACCTCAACTGAGTCAAACCTCACCCCAGCCCCACACAGAGCCACCAGCAAAAGGCATTTTCCCATTCCACCCAGTTGGAGACCCCCTCAAGTACCGACCTGCAGCTTCTTGAGCTGCTGCAGCTGGTTGCGGAGGTCGCTGGCGTTCTGCTGCAGGTCGTGCAGGTGCAGTTGCATGTGCAGGCGGGTGATGGCCGTGGGCTGCCCTGCTGGGGTGCTGGTGGCCGAGGGTGGCGGGGGCGCAGGCACTGGTGTCCCCCCGCTGCGGCTGGTCGCTGCGAGGGGGCAAACAGAGGCTGTTGAGGGCTGACAGCGCACCCCAGGACAGGTTTCAGCCCCCGTTTCTCTTCTTTCCCCACCCAATCCTTCAGTCCAGCAGTTCTGGTGGTCTCCAAAACCGTCGCCCTGCTTTGGTCTGAGAGGCCACCCCAGAGTAGGATGGGAGGGTCCTGCTGGTTGCCAGCACATGGAGGGGGGCTGCAGACCCCCACTGCTGTGCCCACCCTGGGATGCCCACAACCCATGTGCAGAGGAGGGGGTGCTGCAGGGTGAGGGGCTTATCTCCAGCCACTTACACGCTGATGGGGGGGTCCCACCATTGGTGGCTTCTGTCTTCTCACTGCAACGAAAGAGGGAAGGCCAGTGAGCGTGGACTAGGCACTTCCATCCTCACTGGATAGAGTGAGGGGCACGGCAGGCACCGGTGTGCCACTGCGAGGGGGACAGGAGCCCTGGTGTTGGCAGTGAACAGCCCAGCTGGAGGCATCTCCCTCCCCACAGCAGCCCCTGGGGTCCCACACCTGCCCTCCCACTCCTCACCTGGGGGTCTCAGCCTCGGAGCCGCGGAGCAGAGCGCTCTGCACCAGCCCTGTCAGGCTGGCAATCTGCTTCTCCATGGCCTCCATCCGCTCCCTGCGTGGGGAAAGGGGGACACGATGGGTGAGGGGTCGGATCCAGAACAACAGACACCCCCAGTGTAACGATCCAAAGCCTTCCTCTGCTCCTCCTCTACCTCCCCAGCTGCCCTGATGGAAAACCACAGGAGCACCAAAGCTCATATCCACGGTGGACTCCTCCCACACCCCATCTCACCTCGTTTCCGTGTCCTTGGCTGGTCCAGGGGAGCCAAACCCGGAGAGCGGGCGCTCTCCAGGGCCAGGGAAGAGCTCCGGGGGGCCGGAGGAGCTGGGGTTGCGCGTTTTGCCCACGGGGCTGTCCATGAACACCGAGGAGCAGGAATCCTTGCGGAAGGACTGACGGACGGGCGAGGAGCGGCTGGGGGGTCCCGAGTAGGGGCTGTGGGGGCTCTGCCCGGGCTGCACATCCACCATCTTCTGCGGGGAGGACGGGGGCATGCGGAAGCCCAGCCCGGGGCCGTACGTGTCGCTGTAGATGGGCGCGTTGGGCTTGTAGAGACCGTCCTCCAGCTCCGACTGCAGCGCCGCCGCCGAGTAGGTGCTGAGGGAGCGCACGGAGCCCCGCTTGTACAGCCCCCCCGAGTAGCCAAAAGGGTCCCCCATGCCGGCCAGGGACTGCGTGGAGGTGATGCTGAGCCGGCCCTCGTGCACCATCCCATAGGGATCGGCGTACAGCCCCTCGTTCTTCACCAGCACCACGTTCTTCCCGGCCAGGTCCTCGTCCGGCTTCACGTCGCGGCGCTCCAGGATGGCGCTGGGGCTGGGGGACACGCCCTGGGCTGGTGGCAGGCTGGACAGGCGCTCGCTGTGGTGGACGGGGCTGCCGGCGTAGGAGGGCGGGCGGCCCCCGCTGTAGGACATGCGGGAGCGGGACGGGGACGAGGACTGGAGCACGGGCGGGGGGGACCCCGAGGCCAGGTGGGAAGCCGGGGACATGTTGTTGAGCCGGCGGGTTGGGGAGGATTCCCGGGATGTGTAGACCATCTCCCGCTGCGGGAAGGGGCAGGGGGTCAGTGCCGTGTGGCCGGGGGTTCACCCTCTCCGCTGCTCTGCCCCGCTGGGACCCCCCCAACCCTGCAAGGACAGACAGCTCCCGGCCTTGGTGAACAGCTCCCTCATTCCCATCCAGCTGCAGGATGATTTATTCCCTAAATACCCTGGTTATTACCCCTGCCGTCAGGCCCCAAACATCCACTCTCTCAAAGAACACTTGAAGGCTCTGGATCCAGGCAAGACGAATCCCAGTCACTCCTCCCACCACAAACACATGGAACTACCAGTCTCTGTTGCTTTCTCTCTTTGCAGGTCTCACCCCAGCAGCTGCACCCACCCCCAAGGCACCCCCTGTGACACCCCGTGTCCCCCCTTACCCTCAGGTCACCGTTGGTGATGTGTGAGGCTGGGAATGAGGCGTAGAGTGGCTCTTTTCGGTAGATTTTAATGATGCTTCTGTCCTGGATGTCACTGAAGGGAGAAGCAGAGCCTGAGCACCCTGGACATGCACCCTTGGAAGTCCCAGCACTGCACCCACACCCCTATTTCTGCTTCATCCCACCGATTTCCTTGCTCATGATGCCCTTAAAGAAAGGCAAATCAACCCGTGGTGGATTTCTGAGCCCTCCCTCTCACCGGACATCCTCCAACTCGTAGAAGACGTTTCGGGACTCGTCCTTGATGAGGATGGCGGTGTTGGGAGACTTGAGCATCCCCATGGTGAGCTTCTGGGGGAACATGTGGACAATGAGGGCGTGCAGGGTGTCCATGCTGCTGATCTCGTGGGTGATGTGCACGCGCCTCGTCTCGTCCCCAAACTGCAGGAAAAGGACCCCTGGAAGCAGAGGGAGCAGAGGGTGGTGAGGTGTGTCCATGCCCCTTCTCCACGGAGCAGCCCAGAAGGTGCCGAGGCCAGCGGAGCAGGTTTGCCCAGCTGGAGGTCTCTGTGGCATCCAACCAAGGGCTTGGGGACCTCTGGCCACCCAACCTAACCCTGGAGTAGCGAGGCTGAAGGCAGCTCATCCCCCTGGGTCACCCTGCAGTGCTCCTGCTCCTCCCAGGGTTATTTATTTGGGCAGATGGGAGCCAATCCCTTTCCTGGCACACACCAGGTTCTGCCCCACAGGGGTGTTTGGTGCCAGGCAGGTGCCTGGCAGAGCCTGAGGGTACCTGGAGATCGCAGCTTGGTCTGGCTGGTGGACCGGGACAAGGGCAAGCTCTGTCGGAACCGGTTCATCCTGTTGAACCCCAGGGGCAGCTCCGCTTCCGACATCGTTTCCAGGGATTCGGCCGAGGCGAAGGAGAGTTTGGCTTGATCGGCCAAGCCAGGCTGGGAGCCCTGGGAGTGTCGGGTGCTCCTTGTCTGGAAGGGGAGAGGGGGGAGGTCAGAGGAGGATGGTGATGGGTACCCCAGCCCTGCTCTGCTCCCCGGGATGTGGCGGGTGCTGCTCCCACCTCTCCTCCAGAGCCCGGTGCTGGGATGGAGAGACCTGTGTGAATCACAGAATCATGGAATATCCTGAGCTGGAAGGGACCCATAAAGATCATCGACTGCGTTGGCACTTTACAGAACATCCCCAAAAATCCCACTCTGTGCCTGAGGATGAGGTTGAGCCCCATCCAGGGATGCTCCATCCCGGATTCCCACTGAGTTCGGGCCCCAAAATGATCCAGACACGGTGCCTGTTCAAAGCCTCCTCCACCTCCTGCTCTCAGCATGGACCCCCATTCAGAGTCCCCTCACTCCTGCCATCCCTCACTCCCATCTCCCACTCCAAGATGACATCACAAACCTTCCCAGTGCCATTCCAGTGCCTTTGAGTTCCCACACCAGCAAGCACCGGAATAAACCCAGCAGTAGCTGCTGGTGCTGGAGCCGGGACTCGCGTGCAAGCACTGGAATAACCTTCACAATTACGGGAGGTTACACATCCATTACACCAATGAACCAGCTCCTGGGAAACATAAATGCCCGGCTTATTCTGGAAGCAACGCAGCAGCAAAGTTTATGGCTGTGTGAGCCTGGAGAAAGTAATGGATCGGAGTTTATAGCAGGAAAAATTTAACATGCCAGGAGCCCGATTTCACAGGGCCGAGTGTGTGTTCACTGCAGGGAAGTTCATGCTCTAGACACGGATTTTCGGCACAAACATCCGCAAATATGTGGCTGGGTCCCCTTGGCACAGGTGCCCACCCGGCACCGCTGCCTGTCAACACCCCAAAAAAACCAGCCTTGATTTTCCAGACACATGTTTAACGTTGGCAAATCAAACAGAGGGAACAAACAGCTCCTGGGGTGTGGAAAAGGCGGCCCTGGAAGGGACAACAGCTCTATTTTAAGACCGAAAAGAAAAAAAATCAATATGAAATGATAACAGCCATCATCATCATTTAAATTAGACATTAATTGGAAGATTTAATTAATCCTGCGAGGCGGGGTTTTGGAGGACTTGAAATGTTCTCGCTGTAGCTAATTGCTGGAAAATTGACTGCTTGGTTTAGTTGTTGTTGTTTTAGCACAAAGCGCGCTGGCAGCGCAGATGCTCAAGTCCTACATCAAGGAAGGGATGCAGGGATGGATCCAACCAGCACCAGCACAGCCCCATCCCCAAGGGACGAGAAAGCTGCCGTGAGCGGGAGGGGACGGACAGACCCCTCTGCTGTCCTTCATGTTCATGGTATGGAGGTCTTTGGGGTATAGCAGCTGGTTTTTAGGGCTTCCCACCCTTTCACGGCCTTGAGGGTTTGTGGTTGCCCAGCTCCCTGAATTTGCTCTGGGTCTGGGGTGCTGCTGCCCAGCTCCCAACCCAGGATGGATCCCTGGCCACAGGGAAGTGCAGGAATGTGGTTGGGATGTGACCAACACTGCCAGGGCTGCACCTCAGCCTGGCTTTGCCCTCCTGGATCCTTCCTCTGCTCTGTGCCAGAGGGGTCTCACCCTGCCTCGTATCCATCCATCCATCCATCCATCCATCCATCCATCCATCCATCCATCCATCCATCCATCCATCCATCCATCCATCCACCCATCCATCCCTTCCACTCCCCATCCCCAAATACCCCCCAGTCCCAATGCCCAGGGATCCCTACAGCCCATGGGACACCTGCAGGAACAGGTGACAGGGAGAACTTCCCTGTCCCAGGTGAGCCCAGAGCCCTCGTGCCCCTGCCCCAAGGCTGCCACTGACCTCAGGTAATTAAGCTCATCTGCTGGACATAATTATGGCATCAGTCAAACAACAACAACAAAAAGAAATGGAAAAAAACAGGCAGGCTGGAAGTTAATGGATTTTTAGCCCGGAAGGGACCGTTCTGGCCTGATGCTCACACGACGTGTTCCCCCAGCCCCAGCAGGGAGCAGCAGCCCCTCCAAACTGTGGCTGGCACCAGGGTAGAGCCAAATCCCCCTCCTCAGTGCCCCTCTCTCAGGGCACCCCCGTGGGCACAGGGCACCCCACAGCCGGGCACCAGACCCCCACGTACCCCAAGATGCTGGTGGAAAGGGCAGGTCCTGAAGTGGGGGGACACAATTCCAGGTGGTTTTGTTTTTATTCCAGTGGCCGTTTCGGGGGAGCAGAACCCAGATGCCCACAGAGCCCTGCAGGGTTGGGAAGCCGAGATGCCCACGGAGGAGACAGCAGTGGCTGCTCCGACCTTGGCCTCCAGCAGCCCATTAATGAGCCACCTCCGAGGGAATTGGAGGTTTTATTGCTCTGCCTCGCTAATGATTTCTCCTGCTCTCAGATAATACATTAACTGACAGCTCAGCCCCCACACATCCTGCCTCCCGCCCCTGCCGCTGGCTCTGCTGACGGCTGGGCAGCCCCTGGCACCTCTGGGGTGGCTCTGCTCCCCCCCAGCCCCTCTGACAGCACCCACAGCCCTCCCCGAGCGGGTGGGACCTGGTCACGGTCACTGAGGCCGTGGCTCGTCCCAAGTGTGCCGGGACACGACACCTTCATCCAGCCCTGTGGAGTCTGAAGTGGGTGCACAGGTCCCTGCTTTGCTGGAGATGCTTTTTTTGGGGGGGGGCCTATCCTGCCTTGAGGGTGCTACCCTGGGATGGGCAGTGCCCACACCTGTCTGTGCCAGGATGGCTGTTCCTTCCTGTCACCCCACCAAGTGTCACCCTTCTGTCCATCCAGAGGAGGGGGAGATGCACCCACCCAGGGCATGCAGGATCCCACCCCACACCCCACTCTGTGGGTGCAGGATAAATCCCTGCAGTGACCAAGACCCACCCTGGACCCCCAGCCTGGGCACAAAACCTTGTCCCCCCCATTCCTCGTTTTTTTCCCCACGGGGACAGTTTGACCCCCCCACAAGGGGCTTCTGCAGCTTCAGAAGACCCCAACGTTCCCTGTGGGCACCGAGATCTTTCCCTGTGGGATCTGAAACCCACCCGTGGTGGCAGTGAGGGGGCGGCGGGGAGGGGACACAGCCCCTCTGCTTGTTGTCCCTGTGCTGCAGAGATTCCACGCTGGGAAATGACCCACTTCTTGCTGAACCAGCATTGACAGAGGGTTAATACGATCCCAGGCTGATTCCTGCCACAGCAGCAGCATCACCTCCAAACCCGGCGTCCTGGAGCTGCCCCCACCAGCGTGGGAAACAGGGAATGCATGGAAGGGGAGGTGAAGGAGTGCAGCCACCCAAAGCTAAACAAAAGCCACCCAAAGAAAAAGAAAAGCCACTCAAGGCCACAGGAAAAGGGTGCAGAAGGCGCCTCCCTGGCTGGCCCTCTCAGCAGGGAAGATGTGGAGCTGCTGGCTTTGGGGGGGCAGGGTGGGTGGGCAATGGGCACCAAGGTCAGCTGCCCACAGCCCACCCTGGAGAGCAAACCTGCTTGTTTTCTGCCAGGGAATGAACCCCCTGGGAGCCCCCAGCATTCCAGAGCAGAGGGAATCACGTTGGTGCAGCAAAGCCTCACACCCTGGGAGTGCCCACGGGTGCTGTTGTAGTGATTCTCCCAGTGAAAACCCTCTCCCAAAGCTCCCATCTTCCCCCCAGCCCCTCTGGACAAGGCAGAGGAGCCAGGCAGTGAGAAGACCCACCCAGCTCTGGCAGGGACAGGAGCACTCCCAGCTCCCCACTGCCTTCCTGGGGGCCTTATATAAAATAGGTGGGATGGGGGAGTGGAGGGAGACTTGGGGGTTTTCTGTCTTTTATCTCCCCAGAGCTAAAAAAAGCTGCAATTAGGGGATTCTTTTAGCTCCTAAAACCCCCAACAATCCCTTTCCTGTCAGCACAGAAGCAGTTTCATTATATCTGCCTGAGTAGATAAGGATGCTTCCCTCCTCATTCCCGCCTCTCCTCTCTCCTTGTCCTCATCCTCCCTCCCTTCCTCCACACCCCTCTCCAATATTTCCCTCCCCAACTTCCAGGGCTGAATCCTCAGAGCTGGAGGGACCCAAGGTGCCAGCAGGTTTTGAGGAATCTGGGCAAGGATTGGGGTCATCCCTCTGGATCCAGCAGTTATCGGACAAGCAGCAGAGCTGCTGGATCTGGATGGAGAGGGGAAGAGGGGGAGAGGTCGGGAGAGGAGCAGAGAGGAGGGACCAGGGGCACAGAAGAGGGTGGCAGAGAGACGATGGAGGGGCACAGGAGCGGCTCTGGACCTCCCACAGGCCACCTCAAAGAAGATAAGAGAAAGAAAAACATGATAAAAAAGCGTGGGGAAAGGATCCCGCCCCAGCGTGGAGCAGCTGTTCCCATACAACACTCAAAGCCACCGGGGCTCATTAATATTTCCACTCTCTCCCGAGGCCAGACAGCAAGACTGACCCTGCCAAGGGACCCTTGGGAGGGGCACAGGGGCTGTCCCAGTGGAGCCTCCACTGGTCCCTCAGTCCTGCCGGCTCCCAGGACCGTGTGGGACTCAACCTGAGGAGAGAACGGTCCCTTCAGGGCTGTTTCTGCCTGACCCTTGCCCATCACACATTCCCCACCACGGCGGGGGCTCGGAGGCTTCCAGCCGTGCTAAAATATTATCTATAACAAGGAGAGAGGGAGAAGGGGCTCCATGAGCACCCCACTGGGTCACACACACAGAGCACACAGCTCCCCTTCCCAGCCCGAGCTCTGCGGCCCCTCTGCCCCCCAAAATCACCCCGGCCATCCAGACAAGCACCGACACAGACCTGCGCTCGCAGCCGGGATGGATAAACCCTCGCCGTCCTAAGGCCACCAGCAGTGTCTGTCCCCAAGCTCAGCCTCTCCCCAGGACCCTGCCGTCACCAGGAGAAGCCTCCCAGGCTTCGGTGGGCGGCTCCAGGGGGGGCTGGGTCCAGCAGCAGCCCCCAGGCCCCCCCAGCTCACGCTCCATCCTGCCCCCTTGGCAGGGATGATGCCCCAGAGCACGTTGGGGCATCGCCCTGGAGCAGCTGGATGGAGCCCTGGGCAGGTCCTGGCAGCTGCACTGCCCTGCCAAGCCACCACTTTCCTCACCGCTGCCTGTTTGGATCTCCTCTGCTGTGCCACATGAGGGGGATAAAGGCGAGGGACCCCTGAAATCCTTGGGAAACAGCTGGCACGGCGCTGGCAAGGCCAGCCCTGGGCACAGCAATGCAACCGGTTATTTACCAAGTACATAAAGCCCTGCTCCAGCCCCTGGTTGGACACTGATCTGGATTAATCCCTCATAATCCCCCTCTCATCGCTTAATCCAGCATCCCACCACAGGTCCCATCTGGTGGAGTGCTGAGCCCCGGGATGGGCACTGGAGCTCAGCATCCCAGTGGGCTGGGCTGTGATGGGAATGAAGAGACCCCACCAGCCTCTGGCTGCAACGCTGGGAGCAGGGAAGGATGTCTTTGCTGTGTGGACACTCACAGCCGTGGGACCAGGGGCAGCCCTGCACCTTCCTGTGCCATGTCCTGGCACAGCATCCCTTGGAAAGGCGTTGGGAAGAGCCATGGGAGAAGAGCAATGGGATCCTTCATGTGGGGTCCCACCTGATGCTTCATGGACCCTTGTTCTCCATCACTCTCCCCCAACCCTGCCTGTCTCCCTACAGACAAAAAATATTAAAAAAAAACCAAAATATCTACTAAAAATAATAAAACCAGCAATTTTTCTCAGGCATTACCTGCAGCCCCACCCCTGACTGCACACACATCCCCTCATGCTGCTGCTTGAGGCATCCTGCCCAGAATTCCCAGCCTTTGGCTCCCTGGATTTGGAGGGGACCATCTCTCCTGGCAGTGTGGGGACCGTGACACCACAGCTGGATGGAACGGTCTATAGTTGCAAAGCAGAGCTGAAGGGGAGCATCTCTGAAAGCCTGACTCAGCTCCCTGCTCCCAGAAAATACCATTCCCTGGGTAAATGGGCCTTGGAAACAAAGGGATGGGGAGAAAAACCAGGATAAAACAGGTGGCATGATCCTTTTGCCCTTTCCATGGATATTGCAGGTGTGACCCCCATCCTCCAGGACAGAGCTGAGCCTCCTCCATCCCACCCCTTAGAGAAACGTGTGCCAGGAAAGCCCCTCCCTGGGGAGTGGCGAGATGCTTCCAGTGCCCAGAGGAAGGGGATGGAGACCCCCCTGAGACCCCAGCAGGGTCGGTGTTCCCAGGGAAGTGGGGCTGGAGCAGTGGCCACTCGTCTGGGTGCTGGCAGGAGAGTCAGCAGGGAATAAAGCTGCCAGCAAAGCTGGGAGCAAAACAACATCTGTCCCTCCCGCAGCTCTGCTTCCATCAACATTCCCAAGGAAAATTTTAATTGAAATTTGAGACTTTGGGTTTCTTGGGGTTTTTTTAAGTAGCTCTGAGAGCTGTTAACAGAACGGAGGCAGGGAAAGAAGGGAGGGATTTCCAGACACCTGTGCTGCAACGTTCCCCAACCATTTCTCTGCCTTCCTGACCCTGTCACAACATCTCACGGTGGTTCAGACAGGCCAACCTGGTCCCGCTGATTTGTTTGGGGGTCACTCAGCCCAGGGTTCAACAGGGTGGTCCCTTCCCTTCCCTCCCTCCGTGATGCTCCCAGAGCCCACACCTCAGTCCCACCTTGGCCCCCAGTATGGCTGAGGGGGCTCTTGCAGAGGGGAGGGACATGCAATTAATGGGGTGGGATGGCGGAATATTGCAAACTGGACCCCAGCTGGTGTCTGACGCCTCTTGGAGACTCTCCAGCCTGCCCACTCGGACCACCAGGAGTGACCCACCACCGTGCTGAGCCCTCTGCAAACGAACTGCTGCCAGCACATCACAAACTGCTCCGTTCCTTCATTCACTGCTTCCTTCATCCATTCATTCATTCGTTCATTCACTCCTAACGAACTCCGCTCATCCTTAATTATTGATGCTCCCAGAGGTGAGTCAGCCAAGAGCTGATGCTGTTTTGTAAGAGGAGCAGAGCCCAAGTAACAGGACACTTCCCCAGCAGACACCTCCTCCAGTCTGGCTGCAAATTCCTCCTGGGAAGTATCCCTGGGAAGAATCTAGCATTCCCAATTAGGAACCAGCAACTCTGAGAAGAAACCAGCATCCCTAACTGGGATGCAGCAACCCCAACCAGAATCCAGCATTCCCAACGGGAATTCAGCATCCCTGGTACCCAGGTGTGACCTGAGCAGCCTCCCAAGCCTGGGAATCAGCCCTCAAGCTTCAAACCAGTTCCAGGCAGGGCATCCCAGTGCTGCACACACAGGGCTGTGGTACCACACCCCTGCCACACATCCCGGCTCAGGCACTTGATCCCGGCTTGATCCTGGTGAAACCAAACCCCTCTGTGCCCTCATGCAGCATTTCCCCCCAACTCCAGCAAAGCAGGACGGAATTCCACCAGCTCCTTTCCCTGGAAACGGAAGGGCCAGGAGACGCCCAGCTGGGAGGAAAAACTGGAGGTAACTGGGGCTGTGGCAGCAAAGGCGGAAGAAATGAGAAACCCAAAGGGATATTCCAGGAGTGTTCCCCATGCAGGGGGTTCAGCCCCCTCCCCTCTCGTCTCGCCACCAAATTAAAAGCGTTACCGCTCACGGCAGCAATAATTCACCCAACGTCTAATGCTCAACATTTTGTCAGGATTATCCCGATTAACCCAGAATTAATCCTGATCTCAATGTTAACAGGATTAGCGTTAAAATCGGATTAGTTTTTTAAACCGGACCCCTTGACTAAAGCACGGGGCCTCCCCTCCAGATGTGCACAGCCCGCTCCCGGCAGCCAGATGTGAGCGGGAGCCAGGCAGGAGCTCACTGCCCTGGGATGGGCTCGTGGGCAGGTGCCACGGGGTGTCCCTGCAGCCAGAACTTCCGTGATCCCCACATCCAGCACCTGCCCGGCCCTCCTGGGGTGACGACACTCGGATGTCGTGTTTCCAAGCTGAAAACCCCCTTTTGCCCTCGGACACGGTTCCGCAGGGACACGGGTGGCTGCTTGCTCCCTCTCTGCATTTTTCCCTCTTCCTGCTGGCACCAACAGCCTTCGCCTGCCTGATGAATATTTAAAAGCCTGGATCCTCTGCAGCCTCATGAATATTGACGCTGCTGGTTGCCCAACACGATCCTTCACCTGCCACTGGCAGCACCTTCCTGGCAGGGGGGACCAGGATGGGACCAGGATACCTGCACGGGAGAAGGAAGATCCAAGGGCTGTCTCATGAGTCCAGTCCCCAAAATGCTTGTTTTCTTCCCAGGAACACAGGGGCAGCAGTGGGGCAGCAGAAGGTCCTGGTGCCTGGGGCAGGGTTGGCAGGAGGCTGGAGCTGGGAACAGCCTGGATGAGGGGACAGGTCCACTCATCCTCATCCCACCCATCTCCCGGTGCTGGGTGCCACCTTGGCTCCCACGGGAAGGAGAAGCATTAATCATTAACATCCCAGCAAAGGCAGCCAGGCTTTTCCTCCTGGAGTTGCTTTCCCCAGGTCTCAAGCAGGAATGTCCAGCCTGGAATCCATGGGAAGAGGAGCATCCTGCCATGAGACCTTGGACAAATGGGGATCCTGATCCAGCAGCTCCCCTGAGGCCGAGGTGGTGCCAGGACATGCATTTGGGAGGGGTATGTGGCAGGAGATACTTTTTGGGGTGAAGGGGCCAGTCCTGCCTCCATCCCTGGTACCTCGACCCCCACCCAGCCCCCTCCTGGCCGTGCTCAATCCCTGCTCTGGCGCCGCTGCCTCGTGTGACAGCAGCTTCCAAAAATAAGCAAATTACTGCATCCTTCAGGGACACTGGTGGAGGGGAAGCAAAGCCAAGTGCGAGGAAGTAGCAGAGAGGGGATGGGGGGAGAAGGGACAAGTCCTTGCAGGGCATCAATGGCCGCAGCACCAAGAAGGGGGCCTGGTACAGACTGGAAACCAGCAGGGACAAGGGTCAGCAGTGTCAGTGACAGGGACTTTACGGTGGCAGGTGACAAGGCTCAGCTCTTTGGAATCCGAGGCAGGATTTGCTGGAACAGCTGTGGACAGGGAGAGTGGGCTTTGGGTAACACGTGCGGGAGCCTCTCGGAAAAAAGGCTCGGAGGGACCAGTTTGAAGTGCAAAAAAAAACCCCAAAGCCAAATTCAGGTGTGGGGAAACAGCCCCAAACCTGGGACACCAGCCCAGACAGGTCACGCTCCTGCTTCTCCCCTGGGTAACCCAACAAATCCCACCGTGCCTCAGTTTCCCCGTTTCTACACTAGGGATGCCTCTTTCATCCCAAGCAACCTGATCTTGTGGGTGGCATCCCTGCCCACGGCAGGGGGGTTGGAATGAGATGCTCTTTAAGGTCCCTTCCAACCCAAACCATCCTGCGATTCCATGACAATGAATACTGACACCACCCAGGATAACCGAGCTCTGGCCAGCGGCTCCCACGGCAGGTCAGAAAACCAGCAAGAGCCCCAAAGGCAGGGTGGGGAGGTGGGATGAGGAGCTCAGCAGCTGCTCCCCCCTCCTGGCCCACCCCAAAGCCCCCTCCCAGCAGCGACAGCCCACCAGGCAGCGGAGCAGGTCCCAGCGGGGCCAAGGCCAGCGGGAGGGCGTGGGGAGGAGGCTGGTGTGGGAGCAGCGGGATTACAGAAGCTAAGCCTGCCTGGTATTTGCTCATCTCCTGCAAGTAAATACCGCTGCCTGCCTATAATTCCGGCTGGGCAAACGCCGGTGAGATGGAAATGGCTTCCCACCAGGAGCTGCGGCGCTCCCGGGAAGCTCCGTGCGGTGGCAGAGGATGCGGAGCCACAGCCCGGAGCCTTGAGCAGCCCTCCAGAGCTGCTGGAGCAGCAGCCAGGCACGAGCACAGAGTGGGTGACACAGCCCCAGACACTTGTTTTAAAGACAAATGT
>VWZF01006073.1:217907-228169 GCA_013396755.1 Sclerurus mexicanus
CCCTCGCTAGCTTTTGCTTTGCTCCCTTTGATGTTCCTTTAAAGTCCTGGCACCAAAGGAGCTCTACTGAGGCTCTTCCTTTGGATCTTCCCATTCCTCCTCCATCCCACCAGGAGACAGCCCACCCCCTGCATTAGCACAGGGGGAGCGCCCAGTCCTCAGTGCTGCCTCAACTCTTTCCACAGTGTTCCCCGCAGGATTTTCCCCCTGGATGTGCCCCTGGAACTCCCAAGCCCTACAAGCCACAGGCCTGAGATGCCCCTGCCCAGCACAGGCTGACACCCAGAGCATGGCAGGGATGTTGGCTGGGAGCTGCAATGGGATTCAGGTGATGAAAAGGCAGGGGGGACCCAACCGAGGGACTTGGGAATCTGCCTTGGGACTCAGGGACTTGCAGGAGTGTGACAGTGGCCATGGAACAGCTGGATCGACGGCTCTGTGTGAGCACAGCCCAATGGGAAGGGACATCTGTGAGCTGAGTGGGGCTGGCTCAGTCTAGAAATCCAGGGGCAGGAGGATGGAGTGCGGCAGAGGCTGGGGCAGGATCCATGGACACGAGGGGATGCGTGGGATGAAATATCTGGGGGCAGTGTGATGTCCTGGAGCCCTCTCTGCAAGGACAGCACTGCCATCAACACACACAAGGAACTGCCACTGACAAACAGGGCCATGCAGGGACCCCCTACCCCAAATTCCAGGCCTGGAGAGCCCCAAATCACGAGCATCTGCAGCCAACAACCCCTCCACCAACAGCACCTGCCACCACCTGTCCCAGGCAGGTGGGGATGCCAGGGTGGGAGCACAGCAGGTCCTGCCCCCAGGCCCAGCAGCAGCAGCAACATTCCACGTCCCTGGGTGTCCCTGGGAATCCAGCACAGCCCTTCCCACCATCCGATCCCCTCCATCCCCCTTCTGCTGGAGCTCTGGCTGCAGCCCCCCCTCTTTGGCCAAGGGATGGAGAAGGTCTGGTCTGCACCCCCAGCAGTGGAGGGTGGCAGCTGGACACAGCCAGGGACCCTAAAGGGTCATGAAAGTTTTATTCTGGGGAGAGAGCAGGGGGGCGGGAGGCAGCTTTCCCAGCTGAAGGCCAAGCCTGCAGCTACAGAAAGACCCCAGGGGACACAGGTGGCTGTGGTGGCCTCAAGGAAGCCCCCAGCACCTGCTCCCTGGGATCAGCCTCCCCGCAGGGCTCTGCCCATGACAAGCCATCCCCAGCTGCCTCTGCCTCATGCCCCATTTGGTAGCAGGGTGAGGCAGCTGGGGCTGGGAAGAGGAGGGTGATTTAACCCGTAACACATTCCCACAGCAGGCAGAGCCGGGAAGATGCTCCCATTGCAGTCCAAGTCCTCCCAGGCTCGGGGGGAAAAATATGTGATTAGAGAAAACGCATCTCTGTGGCTGCAACCCCCAGGCTGCTGCTGAGGAGGAGCCTTGTGGGGTGGGAGAATCCCTAAAGTTCATCCCCCTTTTATTTCTTAGTGACATAGAATTGGAAAATATAAAATTTGAGGCTTTCATGCCTTCCCCCCCACCCAGTCCCAGGAATGTCCCTGACACCACGTGGCTGTGAGAACTCAGACAGCTGAATATTCAGGGAGCTGCTGCTCACACAGGTTTTACGCTGCAAACACTCCAAGAATGAAAACTTGGGACAAGTGCACATATTCCACATTTCACGACTCCTCCGCTCTCCGCTGCCTGACCACGGAAAGTCCCCGTGTTTGCCACAGGAAGAGCAAACCTACCGGGGACGGCACACCAAGGTCATCCAGCAACACGCCTGACCTTGAAGTGTTGCCACAGCATCCCTGGGCGAGGAGGAGGAGGAGGAGGAGGAGGAGGAGGAGGGAGGCAGGGGAGCTGCGGTGACATGCGTAGTTCACCCTGCCACACAATAGCCCGACTGTTTGCAAGGTGCTGGCAGGAGCCACGGGGCAGGCACAGACCCTTGGAGCTGCCAGGAGGCTCCCGACAGCATCCCCTTTGTGGAGCCTGGGAGAGGTGGGTTTGGGCACAAAGATCCCGGTGCAATAAAAGCAAACGTTAATGATTTCTCCATTTCTCCGTAACGCCCAAGTGACAGCCCAGAGGACGGAGACAGGGATGTGATGGCCAAGGCTGGACAGAGCTGCCCCTTCCCCTCCCAGGCACCCCCAGCAGAACAAACAACCTTGTTTTCTGGTCCAGAGATCCCTCAACACCAAACACAAGCTTGTAAAGCTCATTCCTCCTCCCTCTCCATCAATCCTGCAAAGTGCTGGCGCAGCGTCTCCTGTCCTGAGACTCCCAAACTCGCCTCCCGATCCCAGTGTGGGATCAGCTGGGATTTCTGGGCAATGAGGGGCTTGGGAGAGGGAGATGAGCCTGAAGGGGGAAGAGGTGCTGGGCATCAACCAAGTGTGGATAAATGAAGGAGACACCGTGTGATGGGAATGTGGCAGGTCCCAGAGCTCAGCAGGGTCGTGATGGGAGGGACAGGCTCAGCTCCACAGCTCGAGGAGGAGGAGGGAGAGGAGAGGAAGGAGGAGAAGGCTGGAAACCAGAGCAACCCCTGTATCTCTGCCTGGGAGCAGCCACCAGGATGGAGCTCCGCAGGTTGACTTCTGACCCCACCAAAACCACGTGTTTTTCCATCCTTTCCCCGCAATTAAGGTCTCTGCTGCCATGAAATAACCCCAAAGCAGCAGGGTTTGACTGTGGGATGAGTGGTCAGAACAAGGGCAGGCCACAGACTCACCACCCTCAAGAGACCAGGTTTGTACCTGCACAACTCAGCCCAAAACTATAAATCCTTCTCATGAGTTTACACCGCTGCTGAGCCGAGGACAAACTCCTTTGGCACAGCAATCCTCAACCAAAAAACACCCCGAGCTCCCACCCCCCTCCACAGACACAGCGATGAGACGAGGGTGGCCAAGCACATGCATTTCAAAGAGAAGCAGGAAAAATCAGAAATACTGACCTTAAAGCTCCAGTAGTTGGGTTGCTAACAGAAAATAAAACAACAAAACGAAAGAAAACACAAAAAAAAAAATTACCATTAAGATTCTGCTTTGACTTTTGTTCTCCCTTTGAGAATTGTTGACTTTAAACTGCGATATTAAACCTGCTCTGGTTTCTGTCCCTCCCAACGGGTTGCTGAAGTTCCGTGCTAAGGGGGACCGGGGTCATGCAAGCAGGGAGGGGTGGTGGATTAATGGGGATTAATGTGAACTGGGGTGCAAAGGAACCCCAGCAGAGCCAAGCGGGGAGGGGGACAGCAGCCCAGCATCGCTGCTGGAGTCACCGGTGTGCCCACACCGTCCTGGCACACGCTGGTCCGGCTGCTGCGGTGCTGGAAGTCACAACAATGTTCATTTTTAAAGGGATCTTCCAATCCCCCTCCTCTTTGCCCCCGCTCCCTCCCTCTGTTGTGTTTGCACCGGTGTCAAACCAATGTGCTGCAGCGAGTGACAGGAGCTGGCATCGCTCACAGCCCAGCGAGTTGGAGAGCTCAGGAGCTCCCTTCTCCTGAGCCACCCACTGAGGATCACCAGCGGGATTCACTGGGGATGCTCAGCTCACGGCAACACCCACCATCGTGGGGCAGAGACTTGGGACCCCGTTCCCTGGCAGCATCGGGATGGCACCGCCAGGACGGGGCTGCGGGAGCCCAGCAGGTCCCAGAATCACGGAATGGTTTGGGCTCGGAGGGATCTTAAAGCTCATCCAGTCTCACCCCCTGCCACGGGCAGGGACACCTTCCACTGGACCAGGTGGCTCCAAGCCCTATCCCATCTCCAGCAGGAGGGAAGGTGGATCCAGTGGCAAGAGGTGGGATCCACCTTGCTTGGAAAGGGATGTGCAGGCGATGGGTGGGGTGGGAGGAGCGGGTACAAAGCAGCTTTTGTCCCAACAGTCTTTTATTGGGATCAAAGTTCTTGCTTGCTCTGTTCTCCCCTCTCACACCCACCCACCCCCTTGTTTTTATACACCATTTATTTCTCCACCACAATCACTGTGCCTGCAAACCTGTTACTTAGAGGGTGATTTTTTAATTATTATTTTAAATCTACACCAAGCTCCCAGTCCCTGCAAGGCGCTGCCAAGGAGTCTCCCCTCACATTGCTCTGGGAGCAGAGGCAGAGGCTGCAATAACATTAGACCATCCCAGAGTATTTATCCATGGACTTTTCCACTCCACTGGCAAAATACACTGCTTCCTTCCTTTCATTGGCTGCTGATTTCCCCCTTCTGCTGACAAGTTAAGCAGAGGTCCAGTCGATGTGTATACACACAAATTCACTTGTTAGACTCACCCCAAGCCTCAGCAGGACATTCTTATTCCAATTCAAGATGCTGTCACAATTAATATTCCGTACAACATCAGTAGTCCCAACCCAAGTTCAGCCTCAACCAAACCAAAACTGTTTTAAAAGTGATTTAAGTCAAACAAGTGCAGCGTTCTCATGCAGACAAGCCTCGAGGCACAAAGGTCTTTTCCAAGGGCACACCGTGACTCAGAGGCAGAACCAGGAATAGAAGTTCCGAGCTGTGATTACCAGGCACTATTAGATAACAACCAGTGGGATCCCAGCCTATCCTGGGCACGCCAAGTTTTTCCGAAACACTCACTGGAAAGTGAGAAACTGCCTAAGAGCGGCTTTTGGGACTGACAAAGCCACCCATTGCATGGAGCCACTGACAAAGGGCTGCAGCCGCAGCTCCACAGCCTCAGCTCCTGGGGCAGGATGATGGGTGCAGGGAAAAGGGTGCTGGGTGCAGGGAAAGGGGTGCTGGGTGCAGACAAGTGACGCTGGGCACACGACAAGTGATTCTGGGTGCATGGCAAGCAACCCTGGGCACAAGGCAAGCTGGCAACGCCAGTACCCAGCCAGCCGTGCGCAGGGGCAAAGCCCAAATTTCAGCACCGCCAGGTGTCAATCCAAAGCAGCCTTTGGGCTTGGGGGGAGGCTCCGGCAGCACCTCCTGCTCAGCTGGAGCTGTGTGTGAGGTGAGCAGCATTGCATCAGCCCCCGAAGGCTCTGCCAGGCTGTGCCTGGAGTCGGGAATGTCTCCAGTGAAGCTGCACAGGGCAGCAGTTTTGTAACTCTGCTCATCAGCCTCATCCCAACTCCCCACACCAGATGCCGCCTCCCAGGAAAGTCTGAGCGAGGGAGCTGTAATAAATCACCGCCAGTTTCAGATGGACAGGAGTAAATCAGTAAATCCTCCAGCCCTTTCTCTTGGCAGACTCCAGCAGCTGGTTCTCCCCACCTGCCCCCACCAGTACACCCAGTACTTGGTCTCCAAGGCCTGGGTGTGCTGCCTTCACACGAGGGGGATGCTCAGGTGCCCACCCCCCTCTTAACTTCTTCATGCTCTGAATGGCTGAAATGGGCCCTTCCCACGAGACCTGATGTTTCAGCATCACTGGGAAGAGCTGTGGTCAAACCAGTCTGGCCCAGTCCCCAGTGCAGTCCGTGGCAGGAGACATTGCTCCTGACTTTTTTCCTTTCTGCACCTTTTCTTTTTCCCCTCCCTGCTCTTCATTTTGCTCTTGAAGAGTCTCAGTAATTTTCCTCAGCCCTGATATTACTGATCCTATCTTGTGCCAGCCCTGGGTGTGTATTTTATTTATTATTTTGGGATGACTGGACAAGCTTATCACAAAGTCCATAAATTACATCCCCACCGCACACAACCAACTCCACATCACACCGGTGATGAGCTTGTCTGAACCCCAAGTGCTGTGGGAGGGAATCAAGAACATTCTGGAAGCGATTTGGGCTGGATAGCATGACCTGGAGCACTTGCCAGGATGGCACAGCACCCACGCTCTCCCAGGTCCCTGGATCAAACCCTGGAAAAGCCCTGGAAAAGTGTGGGACCCCCAAGCAGAGCCCTGCTTGCAGTAGGGGGATAGGGACACGCTGCCTGCCCTGCCCATGCCCTGCTGGAGGGCAAGGCCATCCAGGGCTGACAATCTGGCGCTGTCTGCCAGCGCCAAGCGGGCGATGGGCACCACCACGCAGACCTTTCTGGGCTCCATCTGTCCTTGCAGGCACTGCTGCCACTCCGGCGCATTGCCCAGCTCAGCCTCCACCCACCCCAAACCTCCCAAAGCAAAGAGGTTGCACCCCCAGCACAGGTATCCTGCTCTGGGCACAGCGGTGATGGGGCACGCACGGGATAGCACAGCCCTAAATGTGGCCACGTCCCACCAGCCCCCACAAATCCAGGGACAGAGCAAGGACTGCCCCAGTGTGGTGCCCAGCTCCCTGCCAGCCCCCTGGCAGCCAGCCAGGCTGGCGAGGGTGGATTTGTACAAAGAGAAGGGAAGAGGAGAGGGCCAAGGTAGAATTAACATATCGCTGGCTCTTCAAAAGCATCAAAGGGAGATAATGGTCCGAGAGAGGATTTGAAGCGACAGCCTTGTTACAACCAGTAAAGCAGGCGGCTCCTTGCAGCAGGGCTCTGCAGAAGGTAGGGAGAATTACAAAGGCTGAGATTATAATTACAATGAAAGTCATGCCCATGATGCTGCAGAAATGATGGACTAACCAGGACTAACCCCTCTGCCAAAGGCGCAGACATGCACGTGTGTGCACAGGAGCTGGAACACACGTGTGAGAGCAAGGGAGGGGGTGGAGGTGCTGCTGTGAAGCCACAGCCGTGAGGGAGCCATGCACACAGGGATGCTTGAAAGGATGCACACACACACACACACACACACAAGCTGCAGAGAGGAAAAGCAGAGCTCGAGGGACGCAATCGAGAACATTTTGGTGGTAAGTTTAGAAAAAACCCTAGTCTTTGTGGTTGTACCAGGAGAAGAGAGCAGGTAAATGAAATCCAAAGCGAGTCACCGCCTTGACCCAGGTGGACTTCCCTTGGTTAGCAACTATAACACAAATCTGTTAGTGATTAACAAGACAGGACCGAGTGTCCCTCTAAAATGGGCAGCAGCAGCAGCCCCAGCACGCTGCACTGAAGGGAGGACAGAGGCAGCTTCATCGTCTTTTTAATTAACTCATTTTCAGGAGTTCCAGTTCCTGATCGAGTCTCCCCTCAGGCACGGCGTCTTGACAAACACAAATCTCCTTGAAAAATACCAGGAAAGTGAGTTTAATCTGTTTCTCCTTATTAAAGTTTTTTAATGCTTTTCAGCACAAGAGAAACTGAATTTAAGTGGAAATGGCAAAATGACAAGATAGAGAGTCGAATGCAAACAGTGACCAGACAGAGTGAAGAGCAGCGCCAGCATCGTGTGCTGCAGATATTGTCACCTGAGGTCTCACAATTATTGCAAGGATCTCTCAAACCTGAGCAGGAGAGAGGCCAGCAGAGACCAGATAGGATGCAGGAGGGCTGGGGCTCATTCCCATCACACCTGGGCTCCTAAGGGGGCTTGGTGGGTCACCCAAACCAGACCCCACCACAAAAAGGGCACCAAGGCTCTTGTTTTGCTGCTTGTCTTTCTGGCACAGGCATCTTTAGACCGGGCCTTGGGATTTGCTACCCCTGTCCCCTGTCCCCAGTTCAAAGAGGCTCTGACGGCCATCACAGTGTCATCAGAGATGCCACAGCCGGCTGTCACAGTGACTCAGTGTCTGGCATCACCCACGGAGCCTTGTCCCAGCTGCACAGCTCAAACTTTCCCTCCAGGACCCTCCACCTGCCCACGCACCAGCCTCCTCTCCAAGAGCATCAGCTCTCCAGCACTAACTATAGCCTTGACCTACAACGTGGTGTCCCTGGGGCAGCCCAGGTGATACCAGAGCCCAAACACCTCTGGCTGTCGGTGGATTTGCATCCCTGACTCTTACTCAAGCTCCCTCCTTTCCTGATAAGCTCCTTTCCTGATAAGCAAATCTGCAATGTCTGTTTAGAGCAATGCATCAGGACACGCTCTGCTGAGGAGCAGCCATGCCACTGCCTACTGGGGCTTTACAATCTCCCTTCTGCAGCCTCCACGTCCAAGGTCAGGGACCTCTCCTGTGCTGCAGGTGCCCTGGGGACCAGGTTTGGTGCTCAGCACACCCCCAGCCTCCTCGTGAGGGGAGCGGGGGGGGGTCTCTGTTCCATCTCTCCCCGGCCCCTGCACCGACAGGAGCTCCCCGCAGCCGTGCACAGGGGTCAAGGTCTCCTCCACCTTCCATCCTGCTCCCGGGCCAAAGGTTTTGGGGGAAAGCAGGGAAAGCAGGCACAAGTCGGGCAGATCAGATGGCAGAGTAGCTATGGCAACGGCACGGCGTAGGTGGACCAACACAATAGGGACGTGCAAGGTAAACCCGGCAGCGAGCAGGCAGCGAGCAGCGAGCGAGCATCGCTCCGCTCCCCACCGCGCACAGCGCTCCGACCCCCGGCAGCCTCGGCGTGACCGCCCCCCTCCATCAGGCGCCCCCAAATCCAGGGAAGCTCATCCCTGTCGATAAATCCCTGAGAAACCCAAGGGAAAAGGACCGGATCCTCCGCGCGGGGTCCCCAGGACCCGCCAGCACCGCAACCATCCCTTTTGGAGGGTCGCAGCCCCCCCCCGCCTCCCGCCGCAGGGTCCCGGGGGTCCCGGCACCCCCTGCCCAGCCAGCAGCAAAGCTTGGCGTGCACAGGACCCCGACACGCAGCTGATGGAGACCGACCTGCTCTTCTCCGCTCCCTTCCCGACGCTGCCAGCGCCGCCGGAGCCGGGCTGGAGGAGCCGCAGGGACAGCAGAGCTGCCGCTCCGGCTGCTGCAGGGGTTTGGCGTTCCCTCCCCTAAACCCGCTCAGCGCCAGCCCAGCGCCGCGACACCGGGGCGGGCGGCAGCCCCAGCCCGTCTCGCAAGCACCCCCGAGGCCATGGGCAGAAGGAGATGGATTTGGGTTAGGAACAGCAGGAAACTTTGGGGCAGGGATGGATGGGCGCGTTCACCTTGCCCGTGTGTGCCGGAGAGCAGGAATACGCACAGCCCTTCCAGGGAGCAACCGCGGTGAGGAAGGGGGAGCACCGGGAGCCTGGCCGTGCCAAAGGGAGTGCTCCAGGTGCATCCCACCTCCAGCTCCTGATGGGCATCTACTGGGCATATCCCCGCTGGATTATTCCATAGGCTCATTCTTGCCCTTCCCAGGGCTGCCATCACTGTCACCAGCATAATTTTTATCCACTTCTCTGGGACTTCAAAACCAGGTTCCATTAAACAGAAAACAACCCAGGAGAAGTGGGGTGACCCACAGAGCTTTACATGACTCCAGCTCCCCCATTCGCAGCCAAACCGTGGGCCAGGTCTCTTTTAATCAGCCAGGAATTGCTCTCAGTAAGGGAAAATCGGAGAATCAATAGGGACGGCTCCGGCTGCAGTCCCAGGGACACGCACACACGCTCGTGTTACTCCCGACAGCCACGCACGCTCTGCTCCACCATTACAGCCCTTTCCAAGGGCTCCCAGCACCCTCCACCTCTGGAGACCAAGACGAGACCCCGGGAAGGGCAATGGAGGACCCTGCTTCCCTCTCCCACCACGCTCCTGCCACCCGGGGCACCTCGGGCAGCGCTCACAAGCCACTGGCCCCACTGGCTCTGCAAAGGTGGGGTGTTCAGGTGCCCCCAAACCCGCCTGAGCTGAGGCACCCCAACCCGGCCAGGTACAAGGCGATGCCAACCCCATGCCAAGGCCACGGGTACCTCTCTGTGTGCCCGGCTCTGACACTCCCTGGGAGGCTGGAGTGAGGTGTGGGAAAACTATTCCTCTCATTCCAGGGGTCTGGCCTCTTAGCCCACCTGAGGGTCCCCGCGGGGCTGGCAGGTGCCCCGTGGGAAGGACGCTCAGCCGGGTGAGCTGGAGGCAAGACAAAACCCCGCAGGGCACAGGGATGCTGCGTGCCCAGGCCACCATCTGCCCCTCTCCACTGCCTGGGAGGGGCAGAGGGGATCAGTGTCCCCCGCTGAGGGACTGGGACACGGGTGACAACGCAGAGCTGCCCGGGGACAGCGGGGGCTCCGTGGGGTGGGGGTGGCACAGGCACCACCGGGGGCTTTGCATGGCCTCATGTGCCCATGGGGTGGGCAAGGTGAGCCCCCTCAGCTGCTGCACCAAAGGGCAATGCAGGGACGATGGGACCCACAGACTGCCACCCACCCCTGCTGCGAGGCTGGGAATGGGGGGGACCCCAAGGAAAGGGGATGGGGGGGAGGCTGGAGGGAGAAGGGGACTGGAGGGAAACGGGGGGGTTGAGGAAATGGGGTGCTGGAGAGAAATGGGGTGCTGGAGGAGAGGAGGGGCTGGAGGGAGAGTGGGACAGAA
>VWZF01006073.1:231905-279995 GCA_013396755.1 Sclerurus mexicanus
CCCCCAGCCGATGCTCCAGGTCCCTGGGGCTCCTCGGGGCTGTACATCCGTGCTGGCTGTTATTTATTTATTCCAAAGTCGGATTTATTCCGGGCAGCTGCAAATCTGCTGCCGTCAGGCAGCCGCCACCACGTTAACACTCAGTTCCAGCCTTTTCCTGGCTCTTTTTCTTTTTTTTTTTTTCTTTTTCTTTTTTTTTCCCCCCTGCAGCAGAACTGGACAAGCTGAAATCCAAGGTTTTGGACACATTTTTTGGGAGCGGAGGGAGGGACACCTCATTTCCAGGGCTCAACCCCACACTGCATGACTCGGAGAGGACAGGGCTTAATCACAACACAGCTTTTAACAGGTTATGGACAAGAAATAGCCCTGTAATCCCTTTTTTCCTGGGATTTATAAGCCATCTGCATAAAGCCACACGTTCCTGGTCCTTACGCACCCGCTGAGCCCCGTGTGGAAAAGCACATTCAAAAGCAATGGGAATATGAGAACCATGGATGGGCGACTGAGTCACCCTTTAAACCACAACAATATGATTTTTCTAACTATTCCTTATTTTTCCAACAGCTCCTAACTTTCTGGATACTCAGCATTGGGCACCACATGGCAGGTCCAGATGAATCCCATCTCCCAGAGCATCAACCATGGAATCACAGGACAATTTGAGTTGGAATGGACCTTAAAGATCATTTCCTTCCATCCCTCTCCTTCTGGACTCATCCCTCCCAGGGCAGGATTTTCCCCCCAGTTCCCACAGCCAACAGGCTCCAGCAGCCCCTCATCCCCATCCCATTCCCATCCCTCTCTTTATCATTAACATTCCCGTCCAACCTGTTCTCCCATCTGGATTTTAAATTAGCTGGTTGCCCCCTCGCACTTCACTGTGCATTTGCCACCAGTCTGTTGGGTGTTGGTGCAATTATTTCCCTGGATTTTTTCCCCTGCTCTGCTACATATACACAAGATAAAAATGAGTATTTCTCTCCCGTTGCCATTCCTAAGCATGAATCCAAAGGATTTTCGCTGGGGGCTCTGCCAAGCTGAAAGGGATGTTGACATTTATGGGATGTTACTATTCACCTCTGATGTTACAAACTCTCTTATATGTAATTTTTTCCTAAAAATCTCAATAAAACAGCAAAGCCTGGGATCTGAAGTACCTTCCAGGCTCCTCTGGAATAGAAAAGCAAATTTCAAATGTTTCAGGCAGACCCAGTGCTGTATCCCAATGTCATTTAAAGGTAGGTTGGCACCTGAGGTATCTAGGGTTTCTTGATTCATTTCTCCCTGTTATTATTTACTGCCTGCAGCAGAAATGAAGGAAAAGGGGGGAAAGGGGGGGGGAAAGGAAGAAAAAATGGGTTTTGTAGAATTTAGGGGCATTTTTTCTTTCTGTACCAGTTGAAAATAGGTGACGCTTGTGCTGGAGAGTGATGGACCCTCTGCAACCAAGCCCCAACAATCCTGTCTGGGTTTGCCCAGTGCCAATAGCTGCCCAGACACCCCCCACCATCCCACTGATTCAGAAATAAAGAAGATAATTCCAGAACCCAGATCATCTTTCTTTCACCTTCTGAAAATCCTCTGCAGTTTAGCAGACCCTGAGCCAACACAAGCTGGATTTTTTTTTATAGCTGCTGCTTATTTAAAAAAAGAGAATTCTTTAAAGCACTGTAATAATAGGGAAAAAATCCTATTTATTTACTGGGAAGTATCATTCTGTGCCTGGAAATGTCCCTGGTCCACCTCGTGAGTGGCAGATATGGATTCTGCCCCGCGTGTGGCTGATGGTGATGGCAAAGCCATGACCAATAACCATCCCTCAGCCCAAATCGGGGTGTTTGGGTGCGTGGGGGCACAGTGCCAGGCAGGTGAGAGCCTGGAGGAGGCAGCGATGCCGCGGCTGCTGCTGATTTTCCTGACAAAGCTGGATTCCCTTCCGCCGCGCCAGGTCTGGGAGCCGTCACCACCCTCCCTCGGGGTCTCTTGGAGATGATCTGAGGTTTCCTTCCAGCCACTTCCTTCGGATGCTCCGCACTCACCCTCCCCAGAGCACACTGAAGTGGGAATTTATCACCAAACGGCATCACCGGTACCCGGGCAAGGGGGGTCCGGGCTCCCCAGCACCCCGAGGTGCTGCCCAGCCCTGGGGCAGCCCCAGGCACAGGGATGGGTGTCACCCCCAGGGAGAGCTCATCCCTCGGGCTCTGCTGCTTCCAGAAAGGGTGCTCGAGTGTGTCACCTGCTCCAAGGACCAGCTGGTCCTTGGGGAACACAACCAAAGGACGTCCTGGCACGGACACGGTGCCAACCCCCAGCACATCTCATCCAACCTCATCCCACGTGTGCTGGGCAGAGCCTCAGCCCCTCACTGCTTCTCCCCATCCTGCCCCACAGCCCTCCGAGCTCGCCAGCCTTCCCAGCCCCTTCCTGGGCAGCTGGGGGGAGGATCTGCACCCCAGAGGCAGATCCCGGGCAGGGGGCTCAGGCTGTCCCTTCCCCACCAAGGCTGGGGGTTGCTGCCCAGCTGGAATCTGCAGAGACCTGGACGGGGGGTCAGCTCTGGATGGGTATCACCCTTGCAAGAGGCAAACCCGCAGGCCATCACACCCTCCCACCTGCACAGACAAAGATCTCTCTCCTCTCCACTTCTGACAGCCAGTGGGATCGAATCCATCCATAGGGCAGGGTAAATTCATGTGGGAGACCCCTAGTCCTGGGAAAAGAGGGGGTGCTCTCCTCCGGGGATTGAGGATGCTCTTCCTCACACCTGGAGGATGCTCCTCCTCAAACCTGGGGAATGCTCATCCTCACAGCTGAGGGATGCTCTACTTCATACGCGGGGAATGTTTATCCTCACACCTGCAGAATGCTCTGCTTCACACCCAGGGAATGCTCTGCTTCACACCTGGAGGATGCTCTTCCTCACACCTGGGCGATGCTCTCACACCCGAGCAATGCTCCTCCTCGCACCTGGGGGGTGCTGCCCGGTGGGCTGCTGCAATCACCCACCCATTTCATGCACCATCCAAGCCTCCCCAAGAGCCTCCTGTCCTCCAGACACCCCCAGGGAGTGCAAAGGATTCCCTGCCTCCCCCTGTACCCCGAGAAGACGCCCCTTACCTGGTCCCTCATGCGTTCCTGCTGCCCCCGGAGCGCCAGCGCGTGCTGCGGGTACTTGCTCTTCAGGTGGTCCATGAAGGCATCCCTCTTGCGCTCCATCTCCGTCTTCTGGAGGCCGGTGAGGGCCTCCAGGCTCTGGGCAGCGATGACGGTGTGCCGGCGCTCGGAGGTGTGCACCAGCCCTACGTTGGAGAAGCGCCGGGTGCCGTTGCCCAGGGTCCGGTACTCCCGCGGGTACTCGGCATCGTCCGCAGAGATCATGTGGGTGCTCGTCCTTTCGGGATCTGCGCGGGGCAGGAGAGCAGAGAGGGGTGAGGGCCGGTCCCACTGCCACGGGGCATGGGTGTGGGGCTGAGTTTTGGGGTGCGGACGGGGATTTAAAGCTGGGAGTGATAGCTGAGCCTTGCTGGGAGCGGGGTCATCCCTCAGTGGGATACACTGGGCGAGGGTGGGTGTGGGGTTTATCTCTCTGCGGTGGCAGCGGTGTCCCCGCTCCTGGACATGGGGTTGGTGGTGGCAGGAGGTGGGAAGGGGCAGAGGGGGTGGAGGCGCTGGGGCAGTGGGGGGGATGGACTGGCTGGGATGCCATCAAAACCACAATGTTCAGACCAAAACAGGAATAAAACAGTGTTGAACCAGTAAAACAGCACAGACAAGACACGGGAACTGAGCACTGCTCTGGAGCACAGACAAACAGAGGACATAACACAGGACAAACCAAAAAGAAAATGAAATCAGGCCAGGGTGGGGGAGGTTCGTGTCTGCCCCTCAGCGTGGACACTGTGCTGGGGGGGCCAAGCCCCTCCAGGCCCTGCCACAGACCCCACTGGAGGGCTCAGCCCCCATCCTGCACCTCCCAGAGACCAGCCCAGCCCGGAGGCACCAAACCAGCATCGCGGGGATGCTCTGCCCCGTCCCAGCTCTGCCCCGGAGCTCAGCCCATCCTGGGCAGGCAGAGTGGGCAGGGGGACAGGCAGGGGGGCACACGTGCAGTGAGGCAAAAGGGACTTGTCCCTTTGCTAATAATTCATTTGCTGCACGTTGCAGTTCTGATTTCCAGGGAAGCTCAGTGTGACAATGCCCGGAGGTCCCCACACGCTGCCAGCACCTGGCACATCCTCAGTGACTGCGGGACGCAGCCACCCCGCAGCCCTCAGCCCCTGCCCAGCCCTGTGCCCGCTGCAGAGCGGCTCCAAGGCACCCTTCCCCACCCCAAAAGCCACTTTTGAGTGTCTCGTGCCATCGGAGCCGGTGTCACCCAGCCCTGGACCGGTCCCAGCTGCTGCTGTGCCCTCTCCGAGGCCATGGGCTGTCTTTGGCACCTCTAACAAGTTTGGCAGCGTGTGCTGCAGGGCTCCACTGTGCTCAGGCTTCCCTTTCGCTCCCCTTTTAACCTTGATCCATTATTCATCTCCCTCCTTGTCCTTTTCTTCCCCCCCCACCACCACTCCCTTCCTTCCCAAGCTCCTGTTAAGCAAATCATAGAGGGTTTTTCCTTTTCCCTTAATTATTTATCAGCCCAACATATTAGCTTTGTATCAGCCAACGGTGTTATTAATGCAGGATGGGACTCCAGCGTGTGCTACGGACAGAATTCCTCTGCTCAAGGTCGTACAAGGGGGTTTGCTACAAGCCAAGCGGGGACATCACGCGCTCAGCAAATGCCATGGGGACATCCCAAAGCCTGATTCCCATTTCCTCCTCCAAAAACCAGCCAGTCCAGCTCCCGTCCCCCACAGCTCTGCCACTGAATGTGACCTTGGCCAGGTTGTCCCCTCCCTTCCCAGAAGACAGGGGCACAATGTGAGAAGAGCTGAAGCCCCTGTCCCTCCCCACCTGGCCCCAATGTGTCCTCGTGTCACCGTGGCACAGGGAAGGCCACAGTGGCACATCCACCATGTCCAGAACACCCTGAGTTCCCCCAGGGAAAGCAGCACAGTGGGATGTCAGAGGGGACACCTCGGTCCTGCTGCTGGCAGAGGAGAAAGCAGCGCAGAGAAGGGCAAGAGCATTGTCCTGGGGTCCCAGCAGCTGTGGAGCTGCTGCCAAAGCCCAGCACTGACGGGAAACACAGATGGAGCAATTTGCCCTGAACTCCCCAGCCAGCCCAGGAGCTGCCTGCTCACCTCTCTTCTCCTGTAACAGCCCCAGAACACATTTCTCCCTGAGTTTGCTGACATCAGGCAGAAAACTATTTCCACCCCTGCCTTGTCCAGTCACTCAAGCACTTGTTCCGTGACCACAAAGAGACATGTTTGGGGGAACTCTGTCCAGCACCCAACACCCATCCCAGCCTCAGCACAGGGTGCCCATTGGCAGTGCCCTGGGACACCCTTGGGAGCATCCAGGGCTCTCTCAGCTCATTTTGGGGGAGTGGGACCCCGGGCAGCCCACGGCACAGCTGATGTGTCTGGTGTGGTCCATCCCCACGAAACCAGCCCCTCAGCAGTGCCGCATCCTGAGCACCACCGGGACTCCCAGACTTGTCCTGTCCCATCAGAATGGTGTGTCCGGGGAGGCTACTAAAGAGGGATGAAGGGCTACCCTGACAGCTCCAGCCGCAGCAGTGACAGGGCTGGGAGGAACGAGCTGCAGCTCCTCTCCCTCACTGGGGAGAGCAGCTCAAGGAGGCCTCAAGCCAGAGGAAGATGCAGGGATGGGGATTTGGGGGAGTGTGAGAGGGGCTTGTTCCCTGCAACCACCTCTCTGGTGCCTGCACCAGTCCTGGGTTTAGCAGCCCTGGGATGAGGCCACGTTTCCAACTCCCTTCCCAGCCTCCTCCTCCTCCTCTCGCTGCCGAGCCATGATCAGCATGCAGCTCCCCACTCCCTAATTACATGCTCCGGGAGTGGAACGCGCCAGCTCGCTGTTTCTCTGCCGACTGCTAAAAAGGATGATTTGAAAAGCCCTGCACAAGCTGCACAGGGGTCAGAAAAAAGCTGGATCCCGTCGGGGGCTCTTCCACCCCTGGCTGTGCCGCATCCGCTCCCTCATCCATCCCGGGGACCCAGAGCAAAAGAGGGTGAGACAGCCCCAATGCCACAAACCCCATGATCCAAGAACCCCTCTAAGGCAAGAGGAGGAAAAGCCACTGCAGACACGTGTACTGTCCTCATGTCAGCCACCTTTTCCCTCCGGATATCCCACCCAGAGCGGGCAGAGATGATTGGACAAGGAAACAACCATCAACTGGGATACAGGGGGCTCTTTAGGAAAGGGACCTTAAAACACTCACAGTCATGCTTCCTTCGCACTATCCGTGAGAAAAGGGTGCTAACCTTTCCGTCATGGACTCGCCCCAAGGAGATAATCCCATCCTGCTGCCCCAAAATCCCCCCACCAAGTTGTTTCTCCTCCTCTGCTGCAGAGATGCCGGAGCACTGGCACCCACACACGGGCTGCCCACGACAGCAGCAGCAGCACATCCCTGGAAAGTGCTTTCCAAGGCTGTTTCCAAGTAGGTCACTGGGGTGGGAGAGCCGGTGGCCGGATCTTGCCCAGGGTGCCCCCCTCGGCACCAGCCCAGCCCAGCCAAGCAGGGTGTCCCTCGGGGATGTGTCCCATGGCTTACCCGCGGGCGCAGGACGGCTCCCACGGTGGCCGGAAAACTGCTCCGGCGGGACGGGGGTGGCAGCCCCCCGCTCTCCAGGGGCTGGACGTGGCTCCTTGGCCGGGCGCAGGGCTCCCACGACAGCCAAAATCCCACGGTAAATCCTGGCCAGCCCCTCTCCGAGCAGCGGGAGGTTAAGGGAACGCGGTTCTCTTTGCCGATTCATCCATCCATCTTCCTTACCTGCCAGCAGAGGTGTCACCTGTGCCGGGGCACAGCCCCGGGCTGCTAGCAGGGTCCGGCCATCGTTTGCTTCCCGGGAAAACAGAGATACTAAAGGCACCGGAGCCTGACTGTACTTTAGGGGATGCTCTTCAGGGTGGGAAAGGCCCCCGAAAACCTTCCCAGTGCTGCGGGTGCTGCCCCGCAAGAGCCACTCCGGGTCGGAGCGGCTGCGGGATCGGCGGCACGGTCCGCTCGGATGCCCCCGCCAGCAGCCTGGCAGGGCTTTATCATCCAAAAGATCTTTCAAACACAGTTTATTACTGCAGTTTCATAAATCTTCATGAGGCAGCAAAGCTCGCGCGGGTCGTGAAAGCGCCGGCAGTTAGCGGAGCATGAAAAATCGGCCGAGAAAGCATTTGTACAAAAAGGGGCGAGGGGAGGGGGAGCTGAGAGTGCATTTGGGGAGAAAGGGAGGCGAAAGAATAGAAGCCCCTCGGAGCGATGCGTCTCCCCCGCACCCGGCCATTAATGCAGCCGGAAGAGCGGGATGCACTTGCTTCCTCCCAAAGGCTGCACTGCCGCACTGCCAGCACTGCCTGCTCAGCACCCACGGAGGATGCCCGGCACCCAGAGCCCTGCTCGGCGCTAACCCCTTCCTCGCCACACCGCAGCCAGGCTCCCGGGCATGGGAGGCACGGACGGGGAGCGCGGGGAGAGCCCGCGCAGCTCCTGCGCCGCTGCACTTCGCTCGCGTTGTGCTGCAGAGCCAAGCCCAGAAATACCCACCCCTTCCTGAGCCGGGACCTGCTGGGATGAAATCAGAGAATCCTGGAATGGTTTGGGTTGGAAGGGACATTAAAACCCATCCAGTCCCACCCCCTGCTGTGGGCAGGGACATTCCACTAGATCAGGTTGCTCAGAGGTACCTTCTGAGCCTTTGCTGCCCAGGGCTCCCTGTCCCTGGCTCAGCCACGCTCTATTTGCACTCCTTTTGGGATGGTCAAGTGCCCTCCACCCGTGTCACCACCATGTGCCGAACGGGTCCAGCCATCACCAGATGTGGTCACTTAAAATCAACCCTCAGGGAATTACATCCCTGTTTTGGGTCGAGCCCACGGGCTGCGGATGCCCCAATCCCATGGGAATGCCAGGAGGGGGACAGACCCAGGGTCCATCCCTGCATGGGAGTGTGGAAGTGAGTGGTCTGCACAGGCTGGAGCTTCCCCACAGTCCTCTTGCTCCTGGGCTGATGGACACCATCCCCCAAACCTCCTGGGAAAAGCCAGGTGATGCCACGGAAGAATTAACATCTATGGCAGGGCAAACCTCCCCCATGCCCACAGTATGCCCAGCAGCCCCAGGGGGTGTGGGAGCTGTGGCTGTCCCATCTCCTCTCCCCATCTCCATCCCCAAGGATCCTTCCCCACAGCCCTGCCCGGGCTCAGCAGCAGACAGAGGGCTCCCCGCCGTGCCTTCCACTCCCACAGCCGAGTGGAAAATAAAACACGCCCCAACTGCTTCATCAGGAACTTCCCAGCTGGGTTAGTGCAGACCCCACGGCCACGGAGCCAGGATGCCACTTGGCTTCGGGGCAAGGGCAGGGACACAGTGCCCGTGCACGGTGGAAGTCCGGATGTGATCCTGCCTATTCCCAGCCTCTACGTGCCCTGGACTCTGCCTGCACCCTCCCTGCACTCCGTTAATTCCACCCCTGCCGATGCTGGATCTGCACAGGGACAAGGAGTCTGAAGCCACTCCTTGTCCTGGTGCACACTAGTTGCTCCCAGCTGGAGCTCGGAGAAGTCCAGCTGGCATCTCTCCACGACACTGCCCTGACAAGCAGCTCCTTTACTTTGGAAGTGGAGAAACCACCGGATAAATTCGCATGTCATTTGTCAAAACCCAAACTGAAGGAGAAATCCCATCTGGCCAGCCCTGGAAAAAGCAGCCGCCACTTCCCACCTCGCCGGGTGTTATCACACCCACGCGTGCACATGGAAATATGGGAGACAAGTTCACCTCCTCGCTCCCATGGATGGCAGTGCCAAGGGAAGGGCCGGCACACCTGGATGCTCGCTTTGAGCTCAGGATCGGCACTTCAGTGGGATGCAGGAAGGAGCTGCTCTCAGTCAGCCAGGCAAAAACAAGTGGGACAGAGACGGCGTGGGAAGGACGGCTGAGGAAAAGCTTCCCACTGCCATCGGCTTCCTCCCCGACCTTTGGCAGGAGGCCGAAGCCGGCGGCATCCTCTGAGCATGGAAAACATCCCTGCCCGGGGACCGGAGGAGGACAGAGCCCCGCATGCCCTGGCAAGAGGCAGCAGCATCCTCAGCTGGCAGGGATGGCACAGCGGCTGGGGAGATGCCAACAGCTTGGGGACGCAGGATAAAAATAAAGGAGAGGAGAGGATGGCCGGGGCCAGGCTCTTCACAGCTCAAACACAAGCCGCATTGTGGTCTCATCTCCCACCCACGCGGCAGCCGCGAGCCCAGGCGGCACAGCCAGGGCCTGGCATGGCATGGGAATAGCCCGGGTGGCGCCAGCCAGGTCCGAGCCTTGGGATCCCCCTTGGCCCCGGAGGGAGAGGGAAACTGAGGCACCAGAGGGAGGCACGTGCAGAGAGAGCGGGTCCAGCTGCAGGTGGGGATGCTGAGAGGGGAGAGGGTCAAACCCAGGGTGGGAGCAGGGGGAAATCACCATCAGTATTGAGAATGCCCCAAAAGGATCTGGAGTTTTCCCAGGATTTTGGCAGCCCCTGCTGGCTCCCACTGTCGTGTGGCTGCCTCCGTGCAGGGCGTGTGTGGATGTGGGGCAGTGACACCCACAGTCGTGTGGTGAAGCAGAGCCAAGTCTCCCTGTGAGCCAGGTGTCCCCCTGATCCTCAGCCTGGTGGCAGAAGCCTTTGGAAGGAGCCCAAGGCAGCAGCAGGACCAGGACCCACACAACCCCTGCAAAGCTGCTGTCTCCAATCCCCCTCCCCCTGGAGGGAGGGGAATTTTGCTGCTCAGAGAACCCCCTCCCGCCCTGCAGGTCTCCCAGGAGGATTCCCAGCACTGACCAGCGCCACAGTTCGGGATCAGCACCCTGGACACAGCCATCCCCACCACGCTCCAGCAAAGCCAGTCACAGCCTGGGTCCCGGATGTTCCCACCTCGAGCTGTTCAGGCAAATTGCTCTGGAAATCAATTCCAATATGTCAGGCATCAGGAAAGGGATAAACTGCCCCCTCAAGACATCAAATCGATGGTTCCTTTTAGCACAGAGTAGGGGGAGGGAGGTTGGAGAAGCACAGGGGGCTTGGGGGGAGGGGATTGATGGGGTCCCTCAGTGAGAGCTGGGTCCAGGTGGAAGGAAAGATCCCTAAAACCAGCTCTTGTTGTGGCACAGGTCAGGGAGATGCATATCCATGTGCAAAATTGCTCCAGGGATGGATAGACAGGGAAAGCTTGGGAGGCTTCGGCTCCAGCCTTCCCTGATACCCTGTGGCTGCACATATTTGCTTGGAAAATGGCAGGACCTCATCCCAAGCCAGCAGGGCTTGGGATTTCTTTCTTATTCTCACCTCTCTGCAAGCAGAGCAAGAGGGCAGGGGCTGGGAAGGTCATGAAGCTGGGCAGGGGTGAGGAAGGGCTGGCAGAGAGGAGGAGGAGGAGGGTGGGCTGGAGGGGATGCACATCGAGATCAAAAATCAATTCCCAACAGAACTGTTTCTTCCTCTGATGAGACACTGAGGAAGTTACTGAACAGAGCAAGGCCACTGCAGACATAGAATCGTGGAATGGGTTAGGATGGGGGGATCTTAAATCCCATCCTATTCCACCCCTGTCCAGCCTGGCCTAGAACACTCCCAGGGATGGGGCAGACACAACTTCTCTGGGCAACCTGTGCCAGGGGCTGCCCACCCTTATATTAAAGAATTTCTTCCTAACATCGCTTCCATGACAGGAAAAGTGGTAAGGAGCAGTGTGGTCCAGCAGGACCCTCCAGCCTGTCCCACACACACTGGCGACCACCAGGTTAAAGCCAAGAGCCGGGCACGCGGCTGTTTCCACCCTGCATCCCTTGGGGACAGCCACGAGGGATGTGTGCCCACAGCCCAGGTGCCACCACGCCAGCTTGGAAACACAGGCAGGCTCTGCTTCCGAGAGCTTGGCCTTACAAAGGCAGAGCCAAACCTCAACAAGTCCACGGAGGGGGAAGGCTAAAAGATGGGACGCAGAGCTCCCGTGGCGGGGAAAGGCTGCGGGCAGAGGGGGATGCTCCTGCCCGGGGCTCAGCGATGCACCGCGCCGGCCCTGCGGGCTCGCTGGATGCGCTCGTGCAGTTTTGCGAGGCAGCTGATCAGTGCCCTCATCTCCTGCCATCAGTGCAGTCATGCTCAGCACACGCTCGCCGGAGGGAGGCCGGGGCCTCCTGACAGCAGCTCCCCGTACGTGCTGCATCGGAGCAAATCCAGCTGACGGATCATCGCGGAGCCCAGGGGAGGGACCACCCCTCCGGCATCCCGTCCGAGAGGGGGACTCACAAGAAAGCCACTAAGAGAAGAATCCAAGCCAAACCCGTGGCTTTTCCAGCCCTTACCCCGCAGTGTGGGCTCCGGTTGGAGTTACCAAAGAGATCGGCTCCATGAGAAAGCGCCCGGGAAGAGGATTTTTCCTGGCTCGGAGTGTTGGGGACCACAGCGAAGCCGGCTGCTGCAGGGACAGCCATGCCACACAGCCCAGCACAACACTTGGCCCATCTCTGCGTTGGCACGGAGAGGACCCAACTCTTTCGAAGACTTGGCACTGCCACCATCACGATGTGCTTGGATGCACATCCCGGAGCTCAGCGGGTCCAGCCACAGCATAGAGCCCCCGTTCCCGCAGCCTCCGGGCAGGAATTGGGGGGCACTGCCTTTCTGGGTGACTCCTGGCAGGAGATGGGTGATGCTGTGCTCTGGCAGCTGTGGGGGAGAGGCTGGGAAAAGCTGGGCTGGTGTCACAGAGGGGCTCAGAAGCCCAGGAAAGCTCCAAACGGGGGTGTGGAGAACAGTCCCTATTTATAAGCGCACAGGTAGCACGTTGGTGGTTGGTCACAGCCTGCTGTGCCAGCCTGGTTAGTCACAGCTAGTTAAGAATCAGAAATGCTGGAAAAAATATCTCAGATCCACGACTAAAGCCTCTCAGATGCAGGAAAACACGCTCAGGAGTGGAAAACACGGGGTAAGATCCAGCAGAGCTTCACTGTCAGCCTGATCAGCGACTTTGGGTGCACAGACCATGGAACAAGGATGCTGTGGGGACATGTGACATGTGCCCCTGTCTGCAGGGCACAAGGACACTGAGCTGCCCAGTCCTCACAGGGCTCCCTGCCTGGCACCACATCCCACCTCGGAGTGGGAGTGCTGTGGGTGACATGAGGACAAGGCCACTGCACTGCCCCAGGGCCAGATGCCACTCCTGCCTTCCTGCACTGAGCAAACCGTCCTGCCCTGCCGGGGCACATTGGAGGGAAAACCACCTCCCGTCCAGCCCGCAGCCCTCCCACCAGCGCCAGTCAGAAGCTGTCCAGGCAGCAAGGTTTAGTCAAGCAAAAGGAGGGCAGCAGCAGCTGCCTCAGCCCTGCCTCCTCCTCCCACCAGCGCCGGGCAGCCAGCCCAGCCCAGCCTGCCCCATCGGGCCCTCCCCGGGTAGAACCCACCTGTGTGGGGCTGGGAACACCCCCAGCCCCTGCCATTGTCCCCATCCAGGGCAGAGCCCACCTGTGTGGGGCTGGGATCACCTCTCACCTCACACCGGCCATCGCTTCCCAGTACAGAGCCCACCTGTGTGGGGTTGGCATAGTCCACACTATGCATCCTTTCCCAGAGCAGAGCCCACCTGTGTGGAGCTGGGAACACCCCCAGCCCATGCCATTGTCCCCATCCAGAGCAAAGCCCACCTGTGTGGGGCTGGGAACATCCCTCAGCCCACGCCATCCCTCCCCTCCTGGAGCAGAGCCCCCCTGCCAGGGGCTGGGACCACCCCAGCAGGACCAGCATCACCCGGAGCCTCCAGAGCCTGCACCCCTCCCATATCCCTCTCTCCCCCGGTCCATACCCACGAGCAACGGAGCGAGCCGGTAGTCCCCGGGCTCGGTGGGTCTCTCCGGCTCCCGCAGCCTCGGCACGGCCCTGGGGGAAGCGCCGGGGGGATGCTTTGCCCAGCGAGGAAGCATGGTCGCACCCAGGCAGCCGGGAGGAAGCAGGAGACGCTCGGAGCACGGCTCCAAAATCTGTGCGACAAACACATGCAGCCTATGGCATATGTTTAAACCAAACGAAAGACGGTTTTACTAATCACTTGGCATTTAAAGCAACACGGCATCGCCGTCAAGTCAAATCTAAGGAGACGGCTCGAGTTGCGTTGGCTGTTTATGTTAATTAAATACGGGATCGGGTCGTTATTAAACACGCGCGCAGCCCAAGTGAGCAGTGGGTGGGTTGTTACCGACCTTATCTCACGGCTCTGACCTCGCTCGGCGCTCAGCCGTGCGGCGACTGTCACCTCACATCCACAGCCGGATCCTCCGCGCCGGGAAGCGGAGCCGCAGCGATGCCCGATGGACGCCGGAGCTCCCGAGCGGTGCCCGCTCCTGTCCCTGCTCTAGCGAGGGGCTCCCAGGGCCGTCTCCGTGGCCGTCACTCCCTGCCACCATTCCTCTGCCAGCGCCCATCGCATCCTCCCCGCTCCGAGCCGGCGCTTTCCCTCTTCACATCCTTTCCCTGCCCCGGCAACTTTTCCCCCCTGACCGGGTTTATCCCTCCGCTCCGCGCGGACGACTCTGGCTCTCTTTTCTGGCTCAGAGCTCCCTGTGGGTCCCTGGGTGGTTTTTTTTCCCCCCATCCTCTGGAAATGTCAGCGTGCCCCCTCAAACACATCACATGGGCAGGGAGACAGGAGCCAGTGCTCAGCCGGGCACTGCCAGAGGCGCCGGCAGATTGTCGCGCTGCCCTCGCTGCCCTGCCCAAGCATGGGGCTGCTAGTGGCATGCCACGAGCTGCCAGCGTGCCACAGGCTGGCAGTGCCGCTCCAAAAGCTATTCCCGTGCCCCCACCACCCCAGCAGCAAGCCTGGAGGGTCCAAGGCAGCAGGGCTGCTCCGTGCTGGGGATACCAGAGCCCGATGTCACCAAGGTGCCCAGCCCTGGGCACAAACACCCAAGGCTTTTCTCATGCTGGCCCTGAGGATGCCTGGGAGAAGAAAAACCAGCATCTGCCTCCCAGGAGAGCCTTGCTGCAAAGGGCTTGTCCCCAGGACACGGTGCTGGATCTGGAGCTTGGCCAGCTGAGCAGGGGCAGGTCACACCCCACTGCTGGATGGCTCTTGCAGGGGTTGGAGTGGCCCTTCCCAAAGCTTCCCAGAACCCTTCCTGGCCAGGGCTCTCTCATGGATTCACAGCCACTCAAGCCTGGACACCACAGCCCAGCCAGTCAGGGTGGGAAGACGTGGGAGCCCAGGAAACCCCACGGCAAAGACCCACAGCTTGGCTTTATCCCGATTTCCCAACAGGGAAACTGAGGCACGGATGGAGCAGCAGCAGGAGCGCTCCTGGCTCAGAGCCCAGCGGTGGCAGGGCAAGAAGGAAGAAACTCTGGAGCCCAAATCTCCCTGCTGGAGCCCTTCCAGGCTCCCTAACAGCCGCAGCCATGAGTCACAGCTGGCACAGCCACATTCATGACACGCTCTGCCATGACAAACCCTCCCAAAAATTCATTCTCCTCTTTGCTGAGCACTTCTGGAGAGACATGAGTTGGTTTCTGCTCCCCAAACATGCAAGGGGGGGGGGGTTTTCCTCCCTCTCTCCCTTAGTTTGGGGCCAAGGGCATCTTCCCCTCCACATTTATATCGTGACAATATTACCTGGGTGGTATTTATATTGGTGCTCTGTGCCAGGCCAACACTGCAGGGAAGAGGCAAGAGTTGCTTCAAGAAGCTTTGGGTCAACACAGGGCAACAAATGGTGTGAGAAAACATGACCAAGGACAAACTGCAGATCAGTGACAGGGCTGGGAAGCTTGTCCAGATCTCCTGTGGTCCAGGGCCTGGTGCTCCAGGGAAGATGCTCTGCGCTCCCTGCCAGAGGAACAGCACAGGGATTGTGGAGCTGGAGGTGGAGATTTGGGGTCTTGAGGAGTGTTGAGTTATGGGAGGAAAATGCTGGAAAACACAGTTTCTGCCAGCAGCAAGGATTAATTGTCCTTACTGCTGATCCCTGAAACCTGGCTGGCTCCCGCAGTCCCGCTGCAGGTAGGGCCTGAGGATGGGGTGACCTTTTAATTCTGATTGCTCTGCTGATGAGGAGTAAATAACCTTTATTGCAGTTTAAGAGCCGCTCAGAAGCGCCAGCCTGCAGATCTAGAGCTGCCACATCCATGGCACCGATGGTCCCGAGGGGCACAGCAGTGCATGAACCCTATTTCACATGGAAAGGAGATGCCACAGGATGGGGACAGGAGCCAAAGGGGGTTCCAGGCACCCAGGTTTATGCCAGGAGACTTCCACCACCTCCCTCACTGCGGGCAGAGTGGGTGCCAGGCACCATCCCAGGTGCCACCAGCATCACCTGCACCTGGCACTGCTGTGCCAGCACCATGGGGACAGTGCCCAGGATGGTCCTGCCAACACAGTTGGAAGGGACATCATTACATGCACCCTAAAAACCAACCTAAATATGCTCAGTAATGGAGACAAACACTTGTTTCTAAATCCAAAGGTTAGTTCTCCTACTTTGGGACTTCTCAAGGCGCTGACTTCCCTGCAGCACAAACCTGGCAGGGTGGTGACAAGAGCCACCTGAGCACACACAAACCCCACTGCTGGGTGACACTTTGCCCTCACCGGGGCTGAGCCATGATGTGTCCATGAGGCAAATCCCAGGGAGAGGGTGGTAAAAGCAGCTCTAACACGTCGGGGTGAGATCTGCATTTACACCTGCAACACCAGACATGGTTTTGCTCTCAGCAGCTCCCAAGGAGCTGCTTCCAGACAGCACCAGCACCCAACGTGCCCGTGGGGAAGAAAGATGCCACATTCCCTGCTCCGTGCCCACTCTCCAGTTGCTGGTGCCAGGTCCTGGGAAGAGCAGCGCTCTCTCCTTCACACACCAGCCAATCCCTCCACATTCTTATTAATCTATAAACTCCTCAGAGCCACAACTGCTGCTCACAATGCCCGTGCACAGCCCCGAGCACAATAAAGTCTCGCTGTGCCCCGGCGCCGATCGCGGCGGTTGGGATGCGAACAGTGAGGCACTCACGGAGCGGGAATACAGCCGCCTTCCCGGAGCTGGGACAGACAGCCCAGCTTTGTGCCTGCTCCCCCGGGGCTGCACACGCAGTCTATACAGCAAGATTCACGCATGTGGTGCCCTCACACACACACAGTGGGTCTATTGTGCGTCGCGCCAGTGACAAGATATCGGGGCCGAACAGAGCGCTCCGCTCCTGGGGTGGGGGATGCTGGAGGGGGATCAGGGACCTGCCGTGCCAAGGGATGCTGGAGGGGCAAAGAGGAGTTAACCAGGAGCAAATCTACACTGAAAGTATCGCAAAAAAACCAGCCATGCCTGTCCCCAGCATCACCTGCTTGCCCCAGGGTGGGATGCTGGGCATAAGTGGGAATGGACGGGCCTCATTCCTGGTGGCTGGAGTGGCTGAGATGTGGGATTTGAGCATTTTCCATCTGTCTCTCCTCATGAGCCTGGGCACGGACAGACAGACACCCTTTCCTTGCAAGCACAGGAAGCAGGAGGTGGCTGGAGAAGGAATCTCTGCTGCAACACTCGCCCAAGGATGACACTCCTGAGCTCCTGATGGGAAATCAGTGTCTCATCAGGAAACGCTTTCTCGTGCCCAGATTCCCCCTCCTCACACAACAATGCCCATCAATGTGCCAGGAAAAGCCACTTCAGGACATGAGCTCTGCCCCAAACCAGAGGGTGGGACGGTCACAGGCTGTTCACAGCAGACCTCATCCCAACCCTTGGGATGCCACAAGTGGGAAAAAGACCCTCATGCAGGCACGGCGAGACGTGGGTTGGGGCAGCTTAGAGCTGGGCAGACAGAAAGGCCTTTTCCATTCCAGAGGCAGGTGATCTCATCATGCCAGAAGAGGTATCAGATCTGCCGCTCCCAGAAACGGGAGGAAAGCAGATTAAGCAAAAAAAAAAATTCATTGAAGACCTTTTGGCATCACACGGCTCGATGCATTTCACAGCTGAAGGGCCAGGAAGTGTAGTTCCTTATTAAACTCAGCCAACTGATGGCTGATAAGTTCTCAAGTCATAAAAACTCCTCAGAGCCCAGCGAGAACCTGGAGGTGTCGAGGCAGCTCAGAGGATGGCTCAGCCTGCTCGGAGAAGCGACAGGAACGGATCTGCGGGAGAGGAACCGGGGCCACGTGGCCGCAGGGAACATCTGCCGAGGCTGGCAACACCCGGAGCGCTGGCAGGGCCCGTCGCGGAGCCCAGACGGGACCTGCCAAGCGGTGGCAGGTGGAGCCGAGGGGAGGATTTGGCACCCGAAGGGCCCCGCCAGCCTCCCACGGGAGCCGGCGCATCAGGGCTCAGCTCCACTCGCATCCCAAGCTGTTCCCGCGGCCGCCCCGGCACCCTCTGGGCGAGCCCACGGGGCTGGGGCTTTGCTCCCCAGCTGGTGAGGAAACCGAAACCCAGCCTGGGGAAGCGAGGAAGCGAGAATTTGTTCCCCAAAACGGCGCAACCCGAGCGGTGCCTGGCACAGCATCCCGGCCCTGAGCTGCTGCAGCAACACCTCCAGGGCCCGACTGGCGCCCGCGGCGCCCGGCGCCCACCGGCTCCCATCCGGCGCCGTGGCACAGCACCAAGTCCTTCTGCTCCCGCCGTGCTCCAGCACCCTCTCCCTTTGCTCGCTCGCTCAGCACAGATGCACCAAAATCCGTGACGGGACTCGGAGCGGAGCCTCTTCCCGCCACAGTTGGGGGGTTACAGGAGAAGTGCCCAGTTCCGCATTAAAATATCCACCGCCGAGACATGAGATATGAAGGGACATAATCCAAGACCAGCTGCAGCAGCAGTTGATGCAGGTCCCGGGCCAGATCCCTGGAAAGAGCTTTCAATCCCAGCTTTGCAGAGAGAAAGCCTTGGCAAGGGCAGTGCTGGGGTTTGGGGGGCACGAGGCCCCTCCTCCCGGAGCTTTAGAATCATAGAATGAATCCCCAAATGGTCTGGGCTGGAAGGCACCTTAAGGACCATCCAGTGCCACCCCCTGCCATGGGCAGGGACATCTTCCTCTATCCCAGGTTGTTCCAAGCCCCGTCCAACCTGACCTTGGACACTTCCAGGGGTGGAGCAGCCACAGCTTCTCTGCCCACTTTAGCGAGGGCAGAAATCCCGAGTGCCATGGAAGGCATTCAGGACTCCTAAAACTTTTTGGCACCGATGAGCTGTGACGCTGCCAAACCCTCCACATCTTGTGCTTCGAGCAAATCTGCAGCACGGGGCGAGTCAGGGGGGTCCCACCAACCCCTGGGAGCTGCACTCACCCAGACCACCCAGGGATGCTGCTCTTTACCCACCCGGAGAGCCAAACCTCACCTGGCCTGAAGCAAAACCATCACCTGGCTTATTCCCCCACCAGCAACATCCCTCGCGCAGGGATCGAGGTCCCAGGGCTTCCCAGGCATTTTGGCAGCTCCCAGTTCCATCACACCCTCAACATCCCCACACCAGGTCCCCCCTCACCTGGGCACCTCTGCTCCTGGGGTTGATCTTTCTTTCAAGGCAGGCCCGGTTTACTCTGATTTAAATCAAAGCTCTGTTAGCTACAGTGCTATTACCACTGCCAAAAACGGCAACTAAATGGCATTTCCCCACCGCTCCAGTTATATTTCTGTGCTCTTTACCCATTTGTAAACTGCAGGAGGGAACAATTTAAGGCATCTGAGTGAAATGCTTAAATTAACAATTTACAAATAGCTTAATTGAGGTCCTGGTCTCTCTCTTCCTGAGCAGAAGCTGCTAAATGATTCTGAATCATTCCTATTTATTGGTTCTTGTGCTGTGAATTACAGGCCCTGGACTACGATAAAGGCTTTAATACCTTGGCACAGGCTGGGGGGAGCCATGACTTCCACGGAGCATGGCTGGTGACAGACGGCCAGAGCCACGGATGGGAGCTGAGGAACCAGAAAAGTGGGAAAAAATCGGGCAAGGGAGGCAGGAGATGAGGGGGCTGAGAGATCTGCCCGGAGCAGAGGGATGCTACAAAGTGTACAGCCCTCCTGGGGGCTTTATGGGGCTCCAAATGAGGGGTTTGCACTGAAAAAACACTGTTAGGAAGCAACTGGTGCTTGGATGTGGCTTGGAGGGTGGGGAGGCTCGGCCCTGTGGTTTGGGATGAGTCGTGGGAGGAGGGATGCAGATGCTGCCCGATGGTGCAGCTCAGCCACCCTCTGAGGGTGGGGAATTGGGGTTTCACCTGATGAAACAGGTGGTTGGATGGGGCTTGGAACAACCTGGGCTGGTGAAAGGTGTCCCTACCCATGGCAGGGGACGAGTGTGAATGAGCTTTAAGGTCCCTCCCAGCCCAAAGCAGTGTCTGATTCTATGCAACAGCCACCACCAACACCCTCAAGCCTCTTGCCACCCCCACAAACCCCAGGGATGCCCCCGCTCCTCTCCCACCCTTCCCAAAAGCCGGCTCCCAGCAGCGGAGGAGGGCAGCCATGCCCAGGAGGGATGGAAGGATCTGCTCTGCCCACGGCCTCGCACTTGTTAAACCTCTCGCAGGCAGCCAAGGACACTCACGTCTGCATCAAACTCCTCAGCTCCCAGGCTAATTCTGGCACATCAGACAGTAATTATAGGTACATCGCCGGCGCTGACAAGTCTGGAGCTCGTCAGCCCAGCTCCTGTCAGCACGGAGCTGCAGGCACCCCGTGGGGAGCCCAGGGGGGCTCATCCTCTCCCACCCGCTCCCGGCTCTATTTTGGGGATCTCTGGCACTGCCCGGCCCCCGGGCACCTGCTGGTACACCGGGGCTCAGCCCACCATCACCAGCCCCATCCCTCCCTGGGCCTGCTGGAAAGGGAGCTCCATCGCCCGTGGGTTTCCATGGCTCCAGACTGTGCTGCTCGTGCACCTGCCGGGTTTGGCACTGGCATTCCACAGGCACTGGGTGAAGAACAGGCACCTGCTCCCTGTGCCCGGCACCTTGGAGGAGGCAGCCCATGGTTCACACCCTCATCCTGCCACACCACCCGGCCAGACCTTCACCTGGTGTAAATCACCTGTGGGTCTGCCCCGAGTTACACCAGGGAAGGATGTTGGAGCTTCTGTTTCCATCCCTTTTGAAAAATCAGGCCGGATATCAGGTGGGAACATCCCCAGCCACCAGTGAGCTGGAACTGTGGCCATGTGGCTACGAGGGGCAGGAGCCAACAAGGCTCCAACCCAGGAGAGTCTGTGGTTGGGAAGCTCAAACTGCACCAGGGAGGAGGAGGATGAGGAGGAGAAGGAGGCAGGATGGTTGTTTGCTGATTTTAACACGGGGGAGGAAGATGCATGTGGGGGGAGAAGCAATAATTTTAATTAAAAGGCAAATGACTGCACTGAAAGTTGTCTCGAAGCACAGAGATATTAAAAAGCTGTTTACTCTGTGAAATATTCCTCCCTGGGCTGCTTGACAGGGAAGAGCATTGAGGCAGCACAGGCTGCTTTAGCATCCTGGCTCAGAGAAGGGGAGAGGAGAGTGGGAACCAGGGGATGGTAACAGCCCATGCCCCTGTCCCAGGGGACACCACGGCAGCTGAGAGACCTTGTCCTCTGCTCTGTATGGGCCAGTGTTTCTCCTGCTGTGGCTACTGCCCCTTCTCCTGGGCAAACAATGAGCTGAGCATCCCCAACATTGTGGTTACATGGACCTTCCCAGCCCTGCCCCCTCACGGATGGTCCTTTCCTTCTCTCCAGCTCCTTCTAACAAGTCCCTGCTGCATCCTGTTGACTTTTGACAAGACTTTGGGAACAAAAGTCGAGCCTCCACACTGCCAAGACCTTCCCGGATGCCTCCAGACCTTCTCTGAGCCACATTCCTGCCGGAACCTCGGGTGGGATCAAAGACCGGTGCTGGTTTCTGTCGCCGAGCTGTGGGTCTGCCAGTCTGAGCAGGTGTTTTCAACCTCTCAGAGGGGTCAAAGCCACCTTTTTTCCAGGGAGACAAGCTCATTAAGTGGCATCATTACATGGCTGCGTGATGACCTTAGAGCTGTCTGTGCGTTCACCTCCACGAGGATGCGGCTTCCAAGAGCGGCGGCTCTTTAATCTTGTTCAGACAGAGGCAGAACAAGAGCTGAGAGTTGGAAGCTGAAGCATCAGAAACACAGACAAGAGACAAGAAACGTTCTGAATGGGGCTAGACAGGGGGGTTTCTCCATCGTTGCCACCTCTGAACCAAGGTAGAGCATCCTTTGGGAAGACAAACATCCGCTCGGCCGGGACTTAAGGTCGTGATGCAGGAGTTGCTGCCAAGACTTTACAGCGTCTGCCTCACTGGGGTCAAACTGGGTGATCAGAAGGGTCTTTGCTGCTCTAACATCCCACAAACCCAGCAAATCCCACAAATCCTACCCATGACCTTCACCCCTTTCCCCTCTGCCTTCCTACTTGTGCTGGTTTTAACACCTCCGGGTGCCGCCTGACCCATTCAACAACTCGAATCGCCAGAAAGCATCACCATTACTCCACTTTTCCCCACCAATTTGCTGGGATCCAGCACCAGCAGGACCTGCAGCGCTCCCCACGAACACCAGTGACGGAGCCACCAGCGTTTCCAGCCTGGAGAGCCAACTCCCAGCTCCTGCAGAGAGCAACAGGAGCCACCAGCACAGCCTGCAGCCCTTCCTTCCCACGTGGCCCCAAGGCAGGAGTGCGATGTGTTCTCCAGCCGGGGGGGAAAACGTGCACACCATTCCGAGCCAGGAATGTAATTGCTCGTGGAGTCCTGGGACAGCAAACGAGCTAGACCAGTGCTGGGGCAGGTGCCCAGAGGGATGCACGGCCCAGGTGTGATCTGCTCCCTCCAGCCTGCTCCCTCACTCCCATTTTGGGATAATGTGCTCGTTACAACTCAACGAGGCGCTAGCGGGAAACGCAATTAAATTACAGAGCACTGTTCCAGCGCCGCGGTTTTCCACCGAACAGGGTCTCGTGTGGGGAGGGCTGCAACACCCCACCTATTACAAGCTTGGTTTACCCCACCTCCAGGTTTTCCTGCCTGGCACAGCCCTGCCCGTGCTGGGATTCCAGCTGCCTGACAAGCCACAACATCCCTCGGGACAGACAGACGCACCAGCGCTGCTCCCCTCGGCTTCCAGCTGGCACCAGCCCTGGAAATCTACCTGCTCCAGGGCAGGAGGTCACCAAATTCCCAGATAAATAAGTGTAAAGCAGAAGGCAGTGGGATGGTGCAGGCTGATGTCCCTCCGGGGATGCTGCATGAGGGATGCAGCTCCCAGCCCTAAGGAATGCTATGGGATGGGCTCCTGGAGAACACAGGTGGAGAGAAACATGAAGGAAGAGGAGGGTTTTCTCAAGGTGCGTTGTTTCCTGACCACCTGGATCGGGGAATGGCTTTGGAATGGGCTCCTGGAGAACACGAATGGAAAGGGACACAGAGGAAAAGGAGGCTTTTCTGAAGGCAGCTGGTTTCCTGATCACCTGAGCCACGAGTGACTGGTGCCACTGCTGCCCCTCTGGGGATTATCTTGTCTGGGAGCTGCTGCCCTGATTGACAGGGCTCTGGTGAACTCCTCAGCCTCCCCAAAAAGAAAAGCTGGAGTCTTTGCTGAGACTCCGGAGCGATCCCTGGCAATGGGAACACCCAGCCCATTAGAGGCCGACAGATGCCACCGAAATAAATTCTATTATTATGACAGACCCAGCAGGAGCTGCTGCTGAACAGATTCCACCACACTTCCCCTCTCACAGCTTCCCTAAACCAGCCACACTTCCACAGGCAGCTCCCAGGGAAGGCACCTGCCTCTCCACATCACCGCCAGAGAGCCAACATCTGCCTCTCTCATTCCCCTCTGGAAGGTTTTTCCTTCCAATCCCAATGAGGAAAACCTCAAACGTTGCAAACTCCACTCGGTGGGGAGAGAACTGATCCTTCCAGGAACACCAGGGACCCCTCCAGGGTAACCAGGGACCTCTCCGGGGGCAAACACCGTTCCCAGCTCCACAAACCCACCCCCTCTCTGCAAAGAGGGCTGGAGCTGATTCCTCAATCACCGCTGCAAAGCAGAATCCAGGCAACACCCTCCTACGAACACCCAAAAAACCAAGAGCTACAGGTGCTGCCCTCACCCGCCATGGTCCCTGAGCCCGGGAGAGGGTCAGGGAAGGAGTGAACATCAAACACGAAACAAGCAGGGTGGGGGAAGGATCCTGTCGGCCCCCGGCCCCGGTACTGACCTGGAGACTTTAAACAAAGGGAACAGAGTCCTGGCTTCTTCCCTCCTGCAATTCGATCGAGCCCTGGTTAGGGACAGGAAAGGAGGAGATTCATGAATGAAGGCGATCCAGGTGGGAATGTTCGCCGGGGATGGAGGGGAATAAACAAATAAATCAGAGCAAGCAAACACATCATAAATCTGAAACAAAAGAGCAGCAGCAGGAAGGATCTGAGAGGGAAACGCGGTGTGGAGCGTGCTGGGGAGCCGGGCTGTGCCCCCTGGGGGGTGCATAGGAGGGGCAGCCCCCCGACCACACAGACACAGCATTCCCACACATTGAGAGGGCTGTTCCCACAGGTAGGGATGGGAACATCCCACACGCGGGCTGCCAATGACCCCCAAAACACCCTGTACTGCAGCTGTGGGGCTCAGCCTCCAGCTCCAGGGGGATGTGTGTTGGGAAGAGGAGTTACGGGCACGGAAGAGCAAGGGGGGATCAGAGTAGATGGGCTTATTGTGGGGTTTGTCTCCAGCATACACAGAATGGACTTTTCTATCATAAATGAAGCTGCACGACCTTGTTGTGCCCAACTCGTGCAGCGGCACAGCCTGGCCCGGGATCCTGCCAGCCCCCCATAGGGCAACGGTGGCTCCGAAACCTCAGCACCAAAATCCCCTTCCCACCCCAGTCAGGGCTGGAACCCCCTGACTCTCACTGGCACTGTCCCTGTGAGCGAGCACGGTGACAACAACGGCACTGGGGGGATGTGGGGAGGGAAGAGGGGCTGCTCAGGGCTCACCCCTCTCTGCCCTGTGGGTCTGGACCCCCAAACATGCCACTGGCTGAGCGTGGGCACTGCCTGGCTCCCAGGAAAACAGCCCCGAGCTGCTCTGAGCCTTTGTTTTCAGGGACGTGGGGTGGTGTTCTCCTCGCCCCTGTGCCTGGAGGAGCGGGGTGACAAGGGCAGGGCCAGCAGGGGACACAGACCTCGGTGCCCACAAGGATCCCTTTCTTTGCTGGACAGAGGGAGAAGCTGCTCCGGGCGCTGGGAGGGAGCTCAGCTTGTCCATCACGCCCACAGCCGTGGGACATCTGTGCCCTCACCCTGAGCCTGGCACTGCTCCACGTGTCCTCACCCCGCTGTCAGTTCTTCCACGGCTGGGCTCAGCCACCCAGCAGCTGGGGGGACTCTCTGGGGCCCCCCTTGCCCAGCAAGGAGGAGGAGAGAAAGGGGAGGAAGAGGGTTAATGGCATTTCTAACCCCTGAATGGCTGCAGTCCCTAAAAACCAGCCCTGAAGAGCTCAGCATCCCTGTGACCGCTGCTGGGTCTCTGCTGTGCCACGCTTAGAGTGCTCCCCGGGCGGCCTGGGCTCAGGCAAGCCCTGTTATCCCTGGATTTGGGTGGGTTTTCACCCTCAGACCCAAAGGGGGGATTTTGGTTGGGATGTGGAGCCCCCTCCCCGCTGCTGAGACTCCATAGCCACTTGTATCCCTGCGGATCAGGGGGTGGATTCGAGAGCTGGTGGTTCAGGAATGGATTTCACGCCCAGTGTGAGTAAATAATCTTAAAGGCACAATGGCAGGGAAACAAAAAGCACAAAATATAAGTGGAAAATCCTTCCGAAATGCACTTTATTCCTTTGTTTTGATAATTGCAGATCAGGTTTAATTATTTATGCCATATTTTGTAATGTGCCAGGAAACACTCTGGAGCGAACCTGCAAGAATATCCTTCCTCTCCCTGGCTCATAATGAGACCTGAGCAACAAAACACAGGTTTTTCTAGTTGAAACACAAAAAGGAGGGAGCCAAACGTGGCTCCTCTTACCCATTTCCCATGGAGAACCAAGCTCTCCAGTCTCATCCTCGGGATTGTCTTGGTGTGGAGGGGAGGAGGAGGCCGAGGGTGTTTCCAGCCGCCCACCCTGAGACCCTGGGAGCAGATCCCAGCTCCTGATTTGATCCCTGCATGTGAAGGGCCAAGGACTTGCCCCTGGAGCACCTTGGCTTCCCCAGGTGTGGAAGGGAGATAAGAGACTTGCTTTTCCGGAGAGCTGGGACTGACAGCTGAAAAGAGCTAATTATTATCTGCAGAGCACCACAACCTCCCCGGAGTTATTCTGGCTGAGGTACCGAGTCATGAGGCTGCCAAAAATTCCCTCAAGGTCCTGCCACACCCCAGGATGGGGACCCTGACAACACCCAAGCCATCCTGCCTCGAGCCCTCTGTGTTCCTGGGATTGAGCAGGAGCGGTGACCCTAATTTCCTTTAGCACCCTCATGGAAGGCTCAAGGGAGCAGCACAGGAGCTTGGCCAAGAGCTCTGGTGCCCACCTGGGGGACCTCACGCATGGAGAAGATGCTGGTTCACACCTCTAAGTCTGAGCAGATCACACGGGAGGGACAAAAGGGAGGCATGGACAGAGGTGGGAGCCGTGTGGGAGCAGCCCGGCCAAGCCCTGGGAGCAGATTCCCTGCTTTCTGCAGGGCAGGAAGAGAAGGAGGGCAGGGAAGGCACCATCTCTGTGTCCTTGAGTGTCCTTTGGAGGCTTTGCTTTTCACGCAGTGCAGCGGAAGGACTGAAAATCCCAAACTGCTCTTGTCTTTGATTCCCACCACCACAGAGAGAGTTGAAAGGAAGCAGTGAAGGCGAGAGAAAGGAGGAGGCGTGCGGGAAGGGAGAAGGGAGGAAAGGAGCAGGTGTGGGGGGAAGGGGGTACTGCCAGCCCCCCTCACCCTGGCAAGACCTGGAGCCCCTTTTGAGGGGACAAGGACTCCTTGGGAGCCTCCTACTCTCACCCAGGGCTCGGCAGCTCCACGTGAGAGGGCAGAGGATGCTCCCACCAGCCACGCACTGATGTCTCCTCCCCAAAACACACCGACACCATGGCATCACCCAAAAATCCCGAGGGAACGCCATGCCAGAGCTGGATGGCTGCCCCTGAGTGGTCCCAGAGCAGCTGGAGGAGGCAGGAAAGGCGGATGGACACCCCATAGGCCAGCACAGCCTTCGGCCTCACCATCATCACCCCAGCCCAGCACGGGGAGGGGAGTGGGCAGGGCTGGGAAGACGCAGCTACGCCGTGTTTGGTCTGGGCAATGTGTTTTTAATGAGCCATATAATGTTTTTCAAATTATGCTGGAATCATTAATCCTCCTGAAACGAGACAGATCCCGCAGCCCCAGGCAGTGCCGGGGCTGCCTGTTGCACGTCCCTGCTGCCTCCACTCTGGTGGCAGGGGGGATATTGAAGTGAGACCCCCATGGTCCTGTCCCCCTCTTCTACAGAGGACCCAGTGAAGGGCTGGCCAGACCCTCTGCCACAACACGGTCAGGTGGAGGAGGATCGTGGCTCTGCAGCTCCCACTGCATCTCCACTCTGCTCCTCTCCTTGATCCCTGATCCCCACAGCCCCGATCCAAGCTGGATCTGGCCAACATCAAGCTCATTCTCCTCACCCCTCACAGGTACAGGGCCTGGTCCCCAGGGCTGCCAAGTGCTGGAGCTCCCTCCCACCTGGAGATACTCCACAGGGGCAAAAATAATCTGGGAAGCAAAACTGATCCAAACCAGCCCCGCAGCACCTGGGGGGAGGGGGTGTCAACCCAAGCCCTCTTCCCTCCTGGAAGCATCACAGTGTCAAGATCCAGCCCTGGCAGAGCAGCTTGGGATGCTCTCACCCTTGGGATGTGGGAATTGAGCCTGGGAGGTCGCAGCAAATGGGATGTTGAAGCCAGAAGAGGCACGTGCCGGGTGGGAGGTGGACACAGGGCGGGAGCGGCTCCAGCCCTGCCACCTCCCCGTACTTTTTCCCAGAGATCCAGCTCTATTTGCAGCAGGGAGGTGCTGTATTTTTCCATGCATGAAGATCCAAAGTGACACTTTTCCCTTTCTCTTTTCGGAATGCAAGAGAGAGAGAGAGAGAGAGAGAGCTGGTTCATTAACATAAAACCACCGAGCCAAATAAAAACCCTGAGTGCCGTGACAGCATCCCTGCAAATAACACGGGAGAGGGGAATTTATTCCTCTCCAGCTCTGCCCTTGCCAAGCGCCACGGCAGAAGGAAAGTCAACTGACAGGTGGTTGTTTCACACCCTATTGCTGCACCACTCGGCTCGGCCCAGCCGCCTCCGAGCTGCTGACAGATGGGTGGGATTGGGATTGCAGGATTGCCCCGGCTCCAGCCCGTGGAGCCAAGGGATGCTCGGGAAGAGCAGCGTGACTGGAGCCCCTCGGGAAGGCTGGGAGAGGGGTGGCCAAGCCCAGGTGCTGGGCAGTTGGAGCAGGGATTTCTCTCTAAGGCAGCGTTGTGTCCACGTAATCCAAAAATATCAGGATTGCTGTGGAGCTTCCAGGCAAAGCAGGGCGTGGGTAAGTGCCACAAGGCTGACTACAGGCTTGCAAGATCCATATGCTTTGTGCACACCAGTTCTGTGGGAATTCGGCTTCTGGAACACGTCAGCGACTTAGAAACACACGTGGCCTGTGGTGCCATGCCTGGTATCCAGCTGGAGCAGGAGATCCAACTGTGGCCACCCTGGCTGCCCCCAACCAGGGTCCTGCACAGCCCTTTCCTCCCTGCACATTTTTAGATTCCCTTCTCCAGGTTCATGTCTTTTGCCTCCCTCCTCCCCTGCCTTCACCGCAGGGCTTATGAAGGACCTACACTTGGAAACACGTCCCCCCAAATCCCATTCCAGCTCTCAATCCCTCCCTCCTGCTCCCACAACAAGCTGCCAGATCCCTCCGAGCTCAGCTGGGTACAGGATCCAGTCCTCCATCCTTCTGCACTTGGTCTCATTTCAGCTCAAAATATCCCATTAAAACAAAACCCACAAAACCCAGAGCAGATGCCACAACCACTTCTCCAACCCATCTCTTTGGGAGTTGCAGCATCCCTTCCTCACCTTGGCTATCTCTGTCTCCCACAGGTAATTAAGTCAATTAACAAGAGCCACTGACGATAAGGTTTGGATGCCCAGAATCCCAGGATGCTCACAGGGAAAACACCAGTGCTTTGGGATAGGGCAGATCAGGAGCCAAACACTGTTTCCCATCGTGGTGGCTGCAGGGAGGTGGGGTCTGATCCACAGTATTCCCTGGAGCTGGGGGCTTACCCACAGCATTCCTGGGGGCTGGGAGGTGACCCACAGAATTCCATGGGGCTGCAGCCCTGGAGTGAGAGCTGCAGCCCAGGGAAAGGCAGGAGAATGCCCAGGCTGCAGGACAGGAGCCATAAATCCAGGCAGCTCCTGAAACATGGAGGCTTTTAACAGGCTGTAATTGAAATAGATAAACTTGAGGTGGAGGAGACCTGACAACAACCTCCACGAGTGCCAGGAGATTGGCTGGAGCAGGGAAGTGCTGGGGGGGGTCAGCACCTGCATCCCAGGGAGCCCCCACCTCCACCCACATCCACAGCCCATCCTTTTTTGGGTGTCCCTTTCCAAGGTCTGAGCACTTCACAATTCATGGAGCGACCCAAGCCAGGAGATAACGGGGTAGGACGGGAGGAGAAGCTGCTCCTTGACTCCCCTTCCCCAAATCTGCTGGAACACTGGTTCCCAGTTTGGAGCTGGAAGGCAGATGCTACATTTCCCAGCCTGGAGCTATTAGCTGTTCTAGGAGCCCAAATGCATCATCTTCCTTCGCAATCAGAACATTTCAGCAGAGGGGGGAAAAACACAAACAAACCATAAGTGTTTGTTCCCCCCCCTTCCTCTTCCTCCCGCCCCCACCCAGCCCTCTCCATCAGCCCTTCTGTTGGAGATGAATTTAAAAAAATTAAAAATCCGTCATTTGCATTTATTCTGAAAGTGGAAACCGTGCAGGGGGAGGGAAAAAATAAAAACAGCTGACAGCAAAGTTTCATTATCCCCATCGGGCGGCGAGGAGCAAATCAGTGATTTTTTAACAGGCATTGAAGCTCCTTTGCTGAGAGAGTCCTCGAGCCTCAGTGCACCTGCAGCCTGGCACAGCCAGGAGGGGGGTTAATGAGGCCCTTGGATGGGAGCGAGCACAGCTGATGGGTTCCAGCACGCTGAAGAACCTTGTGGGGACGAGCTGGGACCTCCCCAAATCCACACTTGCCGCTGCGGGAGATGGAGCCTGTCTGGTGGGTGAGACCCGCTGGCATGGACCCATCGCAGGGGTCAGACCTCCCCAGGTGATGCCAACGGGGTCGCTTGTGCTTTGTGAAGCCAACAATCCCTCAAAGCTTGGCCAAGCAGCCTCTAGGTTCAGCCCCGGGGACCTCAGACCGGGCACTTCATAGAATCAAGGGATTATTTGGGTTGGAAGGACCTTAAAGAACATCCAGTTTCAACTCTCTGACGTGGGCAGGACATCTTCCACTAGACCAGGTTACTCAGAGCCCCATTTCTCACATCCCCCAATCAAAGGTGATTTAATAACAAAGATAATAGTTCCAAAACTTGACCTCAGCTGCTGGGAAAGGGCCAACCGAGGAAAGAGCCGGTGACGGAAGAACTTCCCAGCCAGGGAGGTGGCACCAACAGGAGTCTCTGCCCTTCTTGTACCTCCCACCCATCCAGCACTGCCCTCCCCAGGTGGACTGTGGGTGCTGACCCCCTCAGGCCACTTTGCTGGAGGTCCAACACCTCCAAGCCAAGAGCTGCAGGTCTGGAGTGAGTGCCGATGTGAGATTCAAAACTGCAAGTGGTAGCAAGCCAGGGATGCTCCTCCATCACGGGGACACCACCCCAGCACCAGGGACAGAGCAGCGTGATGGAGAACTCACTCCTCCCAGAAGCAGGGACCACAGCACAGGACCCAAATGGGACTGCTGCCCGTGTGCACACCACAGCATCCCAACCCCCGCTCTGCCGCCCCCCGAGCCTCTCCAGAACACCCCTCCAGCCTGCAGGGCCCCTCTTTCCTCCCCAGCGTGCTTGGAAAGAATATCTCAACAGCAGGAGCCTCAATGGGCTCGTCCATGCAGGCAGCACCCTGGGGACACCCTGGATCACAGAATCACTGGGGCTGGAACAGACTGATCCCCTGATCAACCTGTGCCCCCTGCCCACCTTGTCACCCACCTCAGAGAACTGAGTGCCACGTCCAGTCATTCCTTGGACACCTCCAGGGATGGGGACTCCACCACCTCCCTGGGCAGCTCCTTCCAATGTTTAAAAGCCCCTTCTGTCAAAAAATTCCTCCTGCTGTTCCACCTGCCCCTCCCCTGGCACAGCCTGAGGCTGTTCCCTCTCCTCCTGTCCCTGTTCCCTGGGAGCAGAGCCCACCCTCCCCCCCAGCGCCCCTCTCCTGTCAGGGAGTTGCAGAGAGAGAAAAGGTCCCCCCTCAGCCTCCTTTTCTCCAGGCTGAGCCCCTCCAGCTCCCTCAGCCTCTCCTGCTGCTCCAGCCCCTTCCCCAGCCCCATTGCCTTTCTCAGGGCTCACTCCCATATCCCTTCACCTCCTCTTCTGCCCCCGAGAGGACACAGCCAGCCTGGCCTTGACCCCCTCCCTGGGCACCAACCCTGGCTGTGTGGGGGTGCTCCTGCAGCCCCAGGCCACGCTCCGTGCCATGGGACACGGCTCACACGTGTCCCAGGCGTGTCCCTGGGGCGCAGAGGCAGCTACCGTGTGCCCCGGCGGGGATCGATGCGTGGCCAACAAGCAGAATCGATGTCTATAATTAAACCCTGCCCTGATGGGCTCTGTCCCTCCTGCCCTGCAGACATGGCAGGGGGGGTCTCTCAGCCCCACAGCAGTGGCCCATGAGGACCACAGGGCCCAGACGGTGACAAGGCAGCACTGAGCCAGGTCCCTGCAAAAGCCAAGGGCAGCCAGGGCCACCCTGCTCCCATGGAAAGGTTCGGAACAGAGGATTTACTGGTGGGAAAATAAAGGCGAGGCAGGCACAGGTGGGTGTTTCCCAGCAGGATGGTGGTGTGAGCTCCAGGGCAGGGAAGAAAGGATGGAGAGAGGGGGACAATGTTGGGGGACAGACATATCCTCCCCACCAGGGTGGGGGTGTCCGTCCAGGATGGAGCAGGTTCATGATCCAGGCACACACCCATCCCAGCACATCAGAGAGATTCCTTTATCCCTCTATCCGTAAAGGCAAAAACCACATTTTGATGCAGATACATGGTTTTCCTGCATGGGGGACCAGGACTGAGCCTGGCACCATTAACCCACCCCAGCACTGAGCCCGGCACCTCCCAGTCCAGAGCAATCACCATGTCAGTTCTCAGCCAGAGCCACCCAGGGTGCCCCCCACCCTCTCCCCTTCCAGCCCACCTCCCCAGGAGGCTGTTGAGCATCTCCCACACCCCAAACAGGACATTCCATAAAAAAAACAACAGGGCGAGTATCCTTCCCTGCCCACTCTGCTGGGAGGGGAGGGACAGCTCCTGACAAAGACTAAACCTCCCTTCATACAAAGACACCAGCCCTGTGACAGCTCTGCCAAGGCCTGGGCACCTCACCCTCTCCCCCGTTGCCATCCCAGCCACCCACAAGGGGGTCGCAGCCCACCAGCATCTCCCTGGGGGAACAAGGCTCCTGTCAGGAGCACAGAGCCATTTCCACAGGCGGGTGAACGCTGCCAGCGTCAGGGGCAGTCTGGTGGGAGATAATTAGCACATCGGAAATGTATTCCTCATTAAAATGAGGGAAGAGCCACCGCTGGGGCTGGAGAGACCGTGTGGCTTCGGGCAGCTTCGGGGTGGGGCGCTGCCCTGAACCCCGGCATGGGTTGGGGGAGGAGGGGAGTCTGCACAGCAGCCCCCCCTTTCCCAGCAGTGGTGTGAAAGCCACGGAGCAACCAGAGGGACTGAAAAGCCCCTGCACTCCCAGGATCCAGGTGCTCCGGCAAGTTTGGGGTCCCTGAATCCCCTGCCTGGTGGCAGCGTAGGGAACACCCACCCTCCACCTGGCACCCCTCCATCTCCATCCTGAAGCGAGAGGCAGCTGGATGCGACCCCCTGTCCCATCCCCGAGATGCCTGGGAAGGGGAGCAGCTCCCGAGGGCCCCGTGGCCGTCGCCGGGTGCATTCCCGGAGCCAAGCACAGCCAAAGCCAACTTCCCTGGGAGTTGGGTGCTGCCACCACGCAGCAACAGAGGGTGGGTGGATGGGCACACGCGGGGGCCGAAGCATCGCCACTCCCCAGCCTGTCTCAGCACAGCCCGGGCGAACACGGAGAGAACAAAGAGGGGAGAGGCTGCGGAGCGAAGGCTCAGCTCCCCGCGGCGAGGGCAGACAAAGGGACCCCCACCCATGGCAGAAAAACCCTGCCAGCGACCCTCTCACCCACCGGGGCTGGCACGGGGTAGGGCAGCGCTGGCGGCTGCATCACACACGCGTGTGCACACCCATCCATCCACCCACCCATCCACACCCCCACCCTGCTCCCGCGGGGGAACAGACCCCGCCGGGGCTCCCCTCCACCCCCGGAACGCGCGGGGAGCAGCCCGGCCGTGGCACAGGGCAAGCAACCTCCAGAGTTATTTTAAGTTTCCCTCCCCGACGCCTCCCCCCACGCCCCAGCCCTGCCCGGGATGCGCCAGATTTTTTTCCTCCTGCAAAGGATGCTGAAAATATCTCACAAGGGGCGACCCGCAGCCCTGTGGCTCGTCCTGCCCTTTGTGTCTCGGCAGAGGCTGGGAGGGGGAAGCAAAACCGGGGGGCAGCAGGTAGGGGAGAACCCGCAGTCTCCCTCCTCGCCCATCTGTCTCCTCAAGAAAGGAAATCCAGAGCCCGGCAACACCAGCCCGGCTCGGTCAGCAAAACATCCCATTTAATGCACAGCGCTGCAACCAGGGAGCGGGAACAGCCATGGGCACAATAAATGATTCCTTGGAGCATCCCGGCGAGCCCCCGCCCCCCGGACCCCCATCGCTCCCCTGTTTCTAGGACACCGGCTCTCCAGCTACTTTATCCCTTCGGAGCAACCCCAGAAGACCAAACAACCCCGAAAAGCAGCATCACCACCAGCACCGGCTCAGCACCCCCAGCCCACCCAGCCCCTGGGCGGGGGGAGTCGCCCGGGGTGGGGGGTCAGCACATCGCAGTGCCTGACACACACCCCTCGGGAGCGCCACAACCCCACACACACCCCCTTTCCTGGGTGTCGATCCCCAGCCGGCAAAACTCCAGCACCCGGAGCAGGGATTTTTGGGGTTTTTTTCCCCTCCCAAACCACCTCACCCCACCCCAGCTCCCCCTCGGGCACCATCACCGCTGCCCCCGGCGACATGGGAGGGGAGGAAGGCAAAAAAACCACACAAATTAAAAAAAATACCTGCTACTTAAGAATGGATGCACATAGTGAGAGTGACATGCCTTGAGAGGGTGTATTCCCCATTTCTGCTCGGCTCTGCTCGCTCTCTTTTCCTCTCCTTTCCTCTCGGCGAGGGGCTCGGGCCCAGCCAGCGCTGGGAGACGGCGCTGGGAGTGGGAGCGCGGGTGCGAGCGTGTGCCGGGGGGTGTGAGCGCGTGGGAACGCGCAGCTCCGCGCTCTACAAAGGAACAAATGGGAAAAACACATTAGCTCATGATAGATTAATGTGCGGGGAGACGGCTCCCCCTCTCTCCGCTCCCTCTTAAAGGCCCCTACGTTTTACCCGGTGATAGGCGGCCCAGCCCCGGTGCCAGGAGCAATCCGGGTGGCACGTTCTTGTCACCGGGTGCCGTCACCTGCTGCCGGCGGAAGAGGCAGCGGGACCCAGGGGAGTGCACAGGTGATGGGAGGGAGGAGCGAGCGGGAGACAGGATATAGGGAATCGTTGAGTGGTTAAGGTTGGAAGGGACGGTCGGCGGGGTCAGCTGGGCCAGCGTGACCCAGCCCAGTATGAGGAGGTGGCAGTGGAAAAGCGTGTGGGCACCTCCTGGCATCGTTTGTATCGCTCCTGGGTGGCATCTGGCCACGGTCCTGCACAGGCAGACGTGTTGCTTCTGCCACGAAGGTGGGTATGGGGAAAAGAAGCGAAAATAGTGGCGGAAATGCTGCCAGCGGAGCTGTGGCCCTACCTGGCCAGGTGGGACCGGCAGCTCCCAGCTGATGCAGTGCCATGGCTTGGCCATCTTCCCACGAATTCCCGGCACAAGCAGCCAGAGAGACCTTCTGCAGCAGAGCAACAGAGGCACTCAGGGACCTGTGGCCGGGCTCAGCCCCTGACAGCAGTGCCCATCGTGGTGGGCACCCAGTGACAGGTGGCTCAGCCTCTGCCTGGCAGTGCCCACCACAGCGGGGACCCAGTCACGAGGGTCTCAGCCCCGGTGCCCACCATGGCAGAGCCCCAGCCAAAGGCTCCAAGCATTTGTGGTCCGAGGAAGAGCAGCCCCCCAGCTTGACGGGTACACACACCTGTCCTGCTGTCACCTCACCCCTGCTGGCACCTCCTTGCCAAGAGAAACCAACCCAAGGTCCAACAGGGAGAAAGGGGAGCGAAAAAAGGGCAGGGGAAAAAGAAAATACAATAAATAGGAAATTCTGTTTTGTGATATTTCCCAGGAGCAGCAAGGAGGGCTTTGGGCTTCCTCCCCTTCCCTCTGCTCCCGTGATTGTGGCGAGGAGTGCGGGGCTGAGCTGCACCTCCCAGGGGCCAGGGGAGGGTCAGCACACCCCAGCCCCGCAGCGCTGCATTAGAGCCGGTGCCCGGCGGCGCGGGGCAGCCGCGCCGGCTCCATTAGGCAACATCCAGGGGGCGAAAGCCTTTTCCAGCGCCAGCCAAGTGCATCCTGATGGGACTGGCGTGCTGCTGACAGCAGGATGCCCCAGCACGCACAGCTTGGGGGGGGCCAGGGCTGGCACAGGCTGTGCACCGGGATGGGACCCGCTGCAACGTGCCACCCGTGCCTGCTCGGTGCTGGACCCCTGGGGCTCGTTCTGTGCTCCTGGGTAATCCCATCACCCTCCCACTGTGCCCCATCACCACCTTGCACCCCTCTAGCTGCAGTGGGAGAGGGGAGAAGAGGAGCTCATCCTGTTGGGAGTCACCAGAGAGAGTGAAAAAAGAGGTGAATGGAAAAGAGGGGGGGGAAAAGTTGCTGTTTAGACCTGGGAGCACTTCAGAGACGTGATAGGAGGTGAAGTGGAGTGAAATCCTCCAGTCTGTTTCTCGCTGGTAGGCAGATTAGTGGAGCTAAAGTTCCCCCCGGCATTAAAAGTCTCTCCTTTAATACCAAACCTTAATCTGCTGCTCTCCAAGAGATACCACCGGGAAAGTCAGAGCTTCTCATGGCAGGAGGGGAGTGTGGGCACCCCACAGGGCCATCCCACATCCCAGGCTAAGGCAAATAACCTGCATGGGGCAGATCCTGCCCTCCCCACAGGCTCCAGGGTTTCCCATGGCAGATCCCACACCCACTGCCTGATGTGATCCCAGAGAAAGATTTAATTTGTGTGGAGCATCAGGTGGGAAATCCAAGGAGAGAGGTATCCAACACTCCCTCCCTCAGTGGGAGCTGCCCTGGCCCCCAAGAAGCAGATTAGAGACATTTTGGGGTGTCTGGGGTGGACACAAAACTAGAGGAGCTGGGAAGGGCCAACCTGACACATACCCAGAGATGCTGCGACACTTCCCAGTGGAGCTCGGGACATTTGGCACCAGCGAGAGCAAAGCCAGGCCTGGCAAAGGGGCTGCACCAGGGGGTGATGCACTGACAGCTCCCCGACTCTGCAGCTCCTGGAGAGGCAGGGTTTGATCACAGCAGATCCAAGGGAGGCGGTGAAACGTCTCTAAATGAGCTGAAACGCCGTCTAATCGGCACATCTATTTTCTAACAAGTTACATATTCCCTTCAGAGCTCCAGTCATCTCAAAAACACATTAAGGAGAAATATTTGAAAGCTAAAATGTATTAAACAAGCACTTCATCCTCATCAGCAGAGAGGTTATGGACCTTTGCTGGTCTCCTTCCAATAACCTTCCACGGGAGATACCACGAGGCAATCTCCTGTTTTCAAAAATCCATTAAAAACACGTGCGTGAGGGGCCAGCCCTGGGTGACACACAGTCCCTGACAGCCTTCACAGGGGCTGGCAGGGCAGGACGGGGCTCTGTGGCCTCCAGGGGCCCCCCACAGCAGGCAACACGCACCAGCTGCCACCCGAACCCATGGGAGTGACCTGAAAACGTCCAAGGTTCCTTGGAAAAGAGCCAACGCGAGCACGGGTTATTTATTTCTGTTTTCCGAGGCTTTGTGAAAGGGGAAGGGAGAGGGAAGGCCCTGCAGCCACAAGAGAGAGGAATTTAATTTGGAAAGGAAAGCCGATATCACATATAACCACATGATGCCAGGAACTGGCACTTCAGCAAAGAACCAACATCCAGCCTCACGAGAGAGCTCTGGGAATGGGACCCCCTGGGACTCCGAAACACCCTCAACATCCACCTTACTGCAGAGACCTGCAGCCTTTTTCCTTCCCAGTAAAAGAGGGAAAAGGAAGAAAAGAGGCTCTTAAGGCTTTTGGGTTCCTCCCAGCTTGCTGGTGAGTTCACAGTCACTGTTTCACTCTCCCAAACCCCCCCAGGCCCACAGAAGAGGCTCAAGGTCCTTTCGCTGCTGGGCTGGACAGGAGGAACATGAAAGCTGAGCCTTAGCTCTTAATTATTAATCATATGTTTCTTTTTTTGTCTTCCTTGTCTTAAAAAGTCCTTTGAAGAACCGCCACAGGATGAGATTTGGGTGCTCCTTGCCTTTAATGAGCCATCCCCACAAACCAGATCACCCTCATCCCCACCCTCTGCTGGGCAGCCCGAGCTGGCAGGGCAGCTCACACCTGCGACAGGTGAGGGAGGTTTTGGGGAGGACTTCGTGCCATCTGGGCATCAAACACCACCCACAGATGGGGGGCATTCAGCACCACAGCATCCCCCTCCCCAGGCCAGATCAAACCCCCCCAAGGTGCCCCAAAATTTTGATACCGTGATGCTAATTGGGTGTTCTTATCAGCTCTGATATCCCTCCTCTTCGTCTCAGCAACCCCCCCCAGCACTGAGCTCTCAGATTAAGCAGTCAGCAAAAAGGGGTTTTCCTCTTACCAGTCTGACTCTGCCACCCACTCCACTGGGGAGTCACATCCCCCAGTAACAGGGAACTTCACAACAGGCACTCCCAAACCTGCCCACCCCCAAATAAATGAGCCCCAGATTCTCTGTGCCCCATCCTTAAAACCCACCAGCTCCACCCAAGGGGAGGAACCCCATGTCTGGAAGAGTCTGTAAATGGGAGCATTGATATGAGCCTCACCTGGGCACCCTGAGCCTCACCTGGGCACCCTGAGGCTCACCTGGGCACCCTGAGCATCACCTGGGTATTCTGAGCCTCACCTGGGCACCCTGAGCATCACCTGGGTATTCTGAACCTCACCTGGGCACCCTCAGCATCATCTGGGCACCCTGAACCTCACCTGGGCACCCTCAGCATCATCTGGGCACCCTGAACCTCACCTGGGCACCCTCAGCATCACCTGGGCACCCTGAAACTAATCTGGGCACATTAAGAATCACCTGTGTGCTGTGACCCTCACCTGGGCACCCTGAGCCTCACCTGGGTACCCTGAACCTCTCCTGGGCACCCTCAGCATCACCTGGGCACCCTGAACCTCTCCTGGGCACCCTCAGCATCACCTGGGTATTCTGACCTCACCTGGGCACCCTCAGCATCACCTGGGTACACTGAACCTCACCTGGGCACCCTGAGCCCTTGTGGGGGCTGCTCTGAGGTTGACCCCCACAACAGCAATGGTTACTGATGCTGTGAGTGACCTCAGCCCCCAAACCCCTCAGCATTAAGCAGGGACACCTCCAGGCCCTGGACGTGGCAATTTGGCCTGGCCTTCCCACAGGCAATCCCTGCTGACCCACCCCAAAAGCAGGAGAGGGGCAGAACCCGCGGCGCCTCCAGCCCAGCCCTCCAACCCTCCCCTCGCCGCCTCTCCTGGGAGACTCTGAAGCAATTCCTGAGCAGCTGAAGCTCCAGAGCCTGCCTTGCTCATATTTTTAATATGTCTTCACACAGAGCCATCCCACACACATCTGTCCCCTCGGCACAGGCTCCCGGTCCCCGCCGTGCCCAGCCCTTGCCCACGCTGGCCCCGCAGCCCCCCGTTTCCATTTATACGGCTCCCAGTCACGCTCCAGCCCTCACAGCCTCAGCCTGCCACGCTTGGGGACATGCCTTTTCCACTCCCCCCTCCAGGCACGCTCCATCTTCTCCCAAAATCCACCTGGAAAGACGAAGGAAGCCTTTACGTCCCCTCTAAGCACCGTTGGTGTTGCCACCATCCAGCCCTTTTTCCTCCTAAAATCTACTCGCCAAGGGGCCCTGCCTGCGACACCCGGGATTCTCACCCCTGAGCAGCCAATTATGGGCTAAAACCAGCAGATTTGCACCTATTCTTCTGCAGCCCATAAATGAAGTCGGTGTTATTCCTTTCCCAAATAGAAAGTGAGGAGAACAGGCACAGAGCAGGGGAAGGGGCTTTGCTCCTCAGTGCTGGAGCCAGCCCAGAGTCCCTGATCTGCCCCGGCTGCCTCAGTCTATGGAAATTTCCTTCTGGGAGTGCAGGGAAGAGGCTGGAGCACTCCATAAATGAGCTGGAGAAGCAATAAAAGACGTGTAGAAGAAGAGAAAGATTGAAGAACCTGAAATACTCGCCATCCTGCCCCAAACTGGGGTGGGACAGGGAGGAGCTGGATGCCCACTTCCACAGGGACTGCTGAGGGCTCGTTAACACTTAAATATTGTGTATCGGGAGATGTTTGTAACCAAAGCCACAGCCAGAAAATAGATTTTATTGTCTCAGAAAGGGCCCCTTCGCTGCCTGAGTGTCCTTCCCATCTGGAGCACATCAGGAAGCTGACAGTCCCTCTTGCAGCCTGTCCACGCCTGATTTCCACTGGGAACTGCTCTGTGAAGCTCCCGTGTGCTCAGCAAGCCCTGAGGACTGAGAAACCCTCATCCCACGGCCCTCCCCAGCAAAGCCAGGCATGTGGACCATCCCCATCCTCCACGGAGGTGATGACCTACAACCACAGCAGCTTGAAGGGAACGGGGCTGAAACAGCAGAAACTGAAATATCAAAGGCTTTGCTCAGAGAGTTTGGACCCTCGAGGTGTTTTTTAGGAAGGGAAGGGAAGTTTAACCCCAGTGTGGAAACCCAGATCCCAGGGCGTCACAGTACGGCTGTGCCTGTGCCGCACCCTGGGATTCCACGGGGATTGTACATGGATCCAGCGCAGAAACACCCAACAAACACCCCCAGAGCCAGCTGGAGGCTCGAGGAAAGCTGCTGGAGCTGGAGCTGGGCCCTGGAGGGGACACCAAGCTCCCATGCCCTGGGACACCGGTGGCAGGGGCTATGCAGGGGTGACATTCCCGGGGTGACACGGTGACAGTGCTCTGGTGGCAGCTCCATATCACTGCCATTATCCTCTCCTTTCCTCTGGGCATCGGGAAGAGGAAAAATCTCCATGGCAACCGAGGACAGATGTGACCATGACTTGTAATTGCACTCTGGAGCCGGCACATTTTGGGGCTGAACCAGGGCACCCCCCGTACCAGACACGCTGCAAACCCTCTGTGAGGGCACCTGCCAGGAGGGGGGCACCTAGAATTGCCCAGATTTTACAGCAGAAAACCTGGGCAAGGGAAGAACTGGGGTTGGACCCCCATTTCCAACTTCCAGCCCAGTCTCTCCGGCTCAGCTAGGGCGCTGGGACTGCCCTGTGCCCAGGAGGAGCGTGGGCTGTGGGTGATGCCCACTTCCAGCAGGCTGTGGCCACCTTGCTGGGCTGGCATCGAGGAGGAGGCACTATCCTTCCTCAGCCAATATCCAGGTTTCTTTTGCCTAGTGCTGTGTGGGCAAAGGATTGTCGATGTATAACATATGGACGTCAGAGCACGAGGGGGATGGAGGAGGACAGGAAAAGGAGAGGGGTGGAAAACAGGTAGAGAGGGTCAGGTCTCCCTCTTCATTCCAAATTTGGCATCTTTCTGTGCCGTGTGTGACACTTTGCTCCCTAAAGCCTCACAGAACTCCACGCCCTCCTTGGCACTGCTCCATGGGACCTTCAGCCACGCCAAGCGTTGTCCCCAGAGCCCGGCTATCAAATGGGGACAGAGCCCCAGCAGTGCTGCTCCTCAGGGGCTCAGCAGTTGGCAGCTGGTGGCCACAGGACAGAGGGCTCTGCGTCCTCCCAAGGGACACGGGAGCCAGCCCACCCTGCGCCGGGGAAGAAAAGCCAGCTGCTTTACAAGGCTTGATTTCTCCCTGCAGCTTTAAGAGGATTTTCTTGTTAGAAGGAGCAGCTTTGCTGATTGCAGAGATGACCGATATTTCCACTGGCCAGGCAAGAAATCCTGCGCTGACCCCCAGACGAGGTGGCCTGGCGGGAGGCCAGGCTTGGGGATCCATCCTTTCTTCTGTCGTCAGGGTACCACCAGCAGACCCCATGAACACCCAGCTTAGGGGGGAATAGCAGGATCTTCCTTTGAACAGGGAGAGAAGAGCCCCCGAGTCCCAGCTGACCATGGCCTCAGGACAATGTTGGGGACACAGCGGTGGCCAAGAGGCTGGTGCAGGCTGGAAAAGCTGCCTGGATTATTGTGTGGGACATTCCTGTGCCTGGGATCTGCCAGCAAAGCCTTGTCCCAGCGGGGACAGCAAGAAGGACGCATTATATGATAGGAATGATTTCAGTTCACCAGGATCTTCCCAGTTCTCAGGGTGTGGAAAACAAGAGCCATCAGAGAAGCCCATGGAAGGTTCTGGGGGCTTCTCCAGAGCCTCAGGGCATTTTAGGAGAAATCCACGGCGTTTCCTGGGAAGTTCAGCGCTGGGACAGGAGAGATGAGTTATCAGGGCTGATCACAGGCAGGCACTGACAGCTCAAAGGGAAGGAGACGTGCCAGGGCAGGCGGGGAGAGGTCGTGGAGAACCAGGAGAGAGAAAAGCAGCAGCTGATTTACTGTGTTCTGTGCTGGGAGGAGGAAGGGCAGCAGAGGGGAGCAAAGAGAGGAGAGAAGAGAGGAGCAAAGAGAGGAGCAGTGCAGCAAAAGCATCAGGGTGAAGAGCCACATCCACAGCAGCACCAGCGTGGGTGTGCTCAGGGCAAGGCGGTCCTCGGGAGGTCAAGGGCAGCCCCGGACTGCTGGAGATGGAAGGAGAGGTGCTGGCAGCGATGGGATTTAGAGAGGATTGGGAAGAGAGGAGTTGGGGCAAGATTCTGTGCCAAATAAAAAGAGGGATGTTAAGATTAAGGCACTGTGGAAGGGGAGAGGCAAGGAGAGAGCTGAGTCACGGCTCACACCTCGCTCGGGGGAAGTGCCACAGCCAGAGCGGAGCGGTGCTGTCTGCAGCAATCAGAGAAGAAAGGGAAAAGGGCAGGATGGAGGGCTCAGGCAGGGATTAAATATTATTTACGAGGGCTGTGCTTGAGCTGATGGCTAGACAGCCACCAGGAGACAGCACAGAGGCAATCCTGGGTCATCGGCAGGGATGTCGGAGCGCTGCTCCTCCCAGTGCCCCGAAGTAACAGCACGTGATGGAGGAAGGATGGAATCCGAGCCAGCAATAACTTGGATTCCTCCAGGTCCTCACCCTCCTGAAGCAGAATTTTCTCTGCTTCAAGCAAAGAGGGTCCTTGGGCCGCCTGTGACACCCACGGCACCCTCTGGACTGTGGGGAGGGGCTGCCCTGGGTGGGTGACACTGCGTCACACACCACACAAGGAGAGCTCGGGAGGTGGAAATGTCTAAAATGAGCCACTCGAAGGCTATTTCTGTAGCAGAAGGAACCAGAAATCTGGGTCAGAAGGGATAGGAGGCACGTCAGTGGCTTGCTGGGTGAGAAGGATGTGTTCCTCCAGACTTGGAGGGTGAGGTGTCCCATGCCAGCAGCTCAGCCACGCGGAGTTTGGGGTCCCAGTGGTGTCTCCAGCCAGACACCAAGGACTCGGTGCCATTTCCAGGGACACCAAAGCACAGAAACAGAGGAGTTAAGGAGCTTACAAGGACCTGCCTTTGGCACATGGATCGATTCTGTCCCAAACTCCACAGGCAGTCGATGCTCAAAGTCCATCCTGCCCTGACTCCGTGCTGTGCTGGCCCCAGGGGGGCAGAGCCACGGGGGGCAGTTTGGGCCGACGATCTTCACAAATCGATGAGCAACAGGAGCACTGCATGAGGTTTTTCTTCTTGCTTCCCACTGACTCACTGCTCTGCACTTGGCAATTCAAATATTGTTGATTATCTCCTCTGTCATACAAAAAAAAAAGGAAGGATTTTTGGCAAAGAGTTCTAGAAAACTTGGGTTCATCCCAGTACAAATGAGGAAAAGTTTTGAGAAGTCGAAAAGATACAGGATGGGAAAAAATCTTTTCCTGAAAAGCTGAAGCTGGCTGTCTGCTCCCCTCCTCTTCCCCATGCAGGCAGCAACATCTTCCTGTGCTTGTGGTGCTTTCTCCATTTGGTTTAGACAGTAAACACCCTCCTTCCCGGCTTCCCTACCCCTTGGGCTGGAGAGAAATTCCCTTAAATTTGTAAGAGGACAGAGAGACACTCATGGATGGGGAATCCATTTCAAGGAGGAACTTCCAAGGAGCTGGTGACCCCCGAGAAAACCAGCTCTGAGAGACTTTTTCCTCCCTTGTTTTCTTGAAATGCAACAGCAGCTGCCAGCAGACTGTACCTTTAAATCAGAGGCAGGCTGATCCCCAGGATAGCAGCTGGAAAGGGCATATCCATAGCTCCGACAGGGATAAGAACCTCTGCAGTCCCTGGGATGCAGCACACGTGGGCTGAGGGAGGGGAGCCTGGAGCCTGCCTGGCTGCAGGTATTTAAGAGGCTGTGAGGAGGCTGCTCGGCCCTATGGGGTGGAGGGGATGAGGAACTGGAGTCAACTGGGTGGTGCAGAGGGAGCTGCAGAGGACCAGTGAGCTCAGCTCACCCAGGAGTGATGCCACAGGACTTGGGCTTGGCTTAGATCGTGACCAGAGAGGCTCAGACTGCACAGAGGGATGGGCTCGCTCCTCCCAGGGCTCAGTGCCTTGCACTGGGGAGCGTCAGCTGGAGCAGAAGGAGCAGAGCTACGGAACTCAACCCCAAACACACCCAAAAAGCTGTGAGAATGCTGCAGGGGGGCAGGAGGGCAGCCACTCCCGAGCTCCCGACCCTGCCCACGTCCAAGACCCAAAGGACTTCCCGAGATGGTGTTATTTAGGATAGAAATGCCAATCACATCTCCCTCAGTCTGATCCTCTCCAGGCTGGGCTTGCCAGCCAGAGCTAATTAAAGCCTGGATGAAGCCACTGCTCCAGTGAAAGTTCTTTCCTGCAACAGCCAAGCCAAGCACGGGTTCTCCCTGCCTTTGGCATCACAGCCTTGCAGGTGCATTGTGAGTGCCAGGTGCATTGGGAGAGCTCAAGGAGCACCTCTTCTCAGTGTAGAGCCGCACAAGCCATGGCAAAAGCAGCCTGGATCCCAAATTAATGGTTGGCTCAAGAGATTACTGTCCAGACACAAAGCAAAGTTTCCTGGAAGCCCCCGGGTTGTGTCGGCATAGCCAAACAGCTCAGAGCTGCAGAAGGACCTTCACGTTGACTCCCAGCAGGGAGAAGGCAGCCAGGAAAGGCAGTTTTCACCCCTTAACCACCCCTGCCCAGAGGCAAAGCCATCAGACACCTTCCAGCAGCTGATGAACAAAGGAAAGCAAGGAATAAGCGACAGGGGACCAGCGAAGCCCCCAGTGGTTCTGGCACCTGGGTATCCCCCAGGCAGTGCCTGGCCCAGTTTCCACGAGGAGGAAACCCCCCAGCCTCAGTGAGTGCTTTGCCAGGAGATCTTTACTCCAGAATGGGAATATTCAAGTGCCATTTGCTGTTTGAAATCCAGGGATGCTCCGGTGCAACAATATGACTGCTCTCTTCCGGTTCCCTCCAGCTAATCCCAACTGTTCCTCACGTGGAGCTTTCAGGAGGCTTCAAAAGGCTTCACGGCATCAACATATTGGGGGAGCCTCCCCAATCTCCCTGCCACACCACTGAGACCTCCCATTCCTGGGGAGCTCTCCCAGGCATTAACCCACCGGGCAGAGTCTGTCCCCTCGGCGCGATGATGCTCTAAAGCTCAGCAGAGAGGATGATCACAGGGTTAAAGCACTGACAGGAACCCCACAGCCAGGCACCCAGTCCCATCTTCCATATGCTTCCTCCAGGACTCTTCATCTCTATTTTTGGGCCATCCATACTTGCCTGCCTCTAGGGGAAGGTGGGTGGTGGGGAGGCTACAACAAGCTGTTGTGCTTTGAGGGAGATTTTAAGCATTCTTGTGAAAGCTGGGCACCAGTTTGCGGAGTGAATTGGGCAGCCTGGTCGTCCTGGGACCTGTGCGAGCTCTGCGCCCGCTCAGGAGCAGCAGAAGGGGTTGGGGAGGGGGGATGAGGAGCATCATGGGCATTGGGAGCTGCACACCCAGGGCAGGGGAGAAACCAGGACCTGCCAGACCCTCGTGAGTGGGCAGGTTTTGTCTGGTTCCATTCGCAAGACCAGTCTGTGACACCAGGACATGGCCAGTTGTTCCTAAAAAGCTCAGAGTCAAGCAGGGAAGGAGGGAGGACATGAAAGGGAAAAATGTGCTTACAAGCTCCCACCTCTAATTCAAGCTGTCCAGAAACCAGCTCTCCAATAAACCTGTTCAATACCACTTGAGTCCACAAGATGCAGCAAATAAATCATACTCCTGGGATGGAAGAGCCAATACAGCACAGAGGAGGGAGCGTGGAAAAACACCTGCCTCGCTGCCTGAACCGTGCTCAGGCTTTTGGGCAACAACCTCACCCAAATGGGCAACCCAGGGGCCACTTGCTCCTCCTTCAGCTGCCCCCCCTCGCAGGCTGAAGGCTGTCACCAGCCAGGGAGAGGGGAAGGAGCCCGAGCCGTCCTCACTCTCACGCACAGGTGCCTTCCCTTCCACAAACATTGCCAATCAGAGGAGAAAATGGGATGGCAAAGGGCTCCCGAGGGAGAGCGGGCAGCTGGAGAGGCAGGAGAGGCAGGAGGAGGCAGGGGGAGGAATCCCGAGATGCCTCAGTGCCGAGTTCACACTGAGTGGAATTGCTGACAATTTTGCGAGAGGAAAACAATTTGTGCGAATCTTGGGGAAAGGGAATGAAAGAAAAAGAGGCTGTGAGGAGGGGAGGGGGCAGGAGGGGGGGAAGGGATGCCAGGGGCAGCGCCCACCGGGCCCCCTGATGGTGCCCACAGGGAGCAGAGGAGGTCAGGGTGCTTGGCATCGCCCTTGAGCTCCACTTCCACCTCAGTATCCGTCCAAGGCGAGCATCCACCCAGCACAACTGGGTGCAAAACAGCCCCACGCCACTGTCCGAGTGCTAAAACCCACCTCAAATCCAGCTCCAGAGGTAACCACGGCCCTCCTTACAGCCAAGTGATTTCTGGGGGCTCAAAGGAAGGAAGAAGGAATCCATTCACTATAGAGAGAAGCTGCACGTGACAGAGGTTATTGGCTAGAGCTTCAGCTGGAAACACTGAGGATTTGCCCCCAGCGTGGTGAACAGAACCTGGGTGAAGGACCAAGAGCAGGCAAGGCTGGACTGCCATCGCTCCCTCAGCCTGGTGGGATTGCACCGAGCTGGCCTTAACGATCACACAGCCCAGAGCTGCAAAGGAGCAGAAGGCTGGTGTTTACTGAGCCCAGAACTCACCAGAATGACAGATTTCGAGTGTTCTGCACAACACCCAGACCTGTCTGATGGTTGCTCCTGTTGCCCTGGAGACACGACAGGCCTCAGCATTATTTATGCTTTTTTGGTGACCAAGACAGCGCCGGGATGATGTGGCTCATTGACTTCCCTAATGAAAACCTTGGTGAACCATAATGTTGGACCACAAAGCAGTGGTGAATCTCACAAGCCAAAGAAGAGTCAGCGCGAGCTGCCGTTGCACAGACGTGGATCGAAAGCAGGATCTTCTCCAGCTGCACATGGAGCCAGGGAAAAAACCACACATGGAGGGGCCGGCATTCCCCTCCAGTGGTGCCAGGACTCCTGAGCCACGGTGCTTCCTTAAGTGATTTTCCCCACTAATGGTGCAAACTGCAGAGGACTCGAGAGTTCTCATATCATGCTTTGATGAAACGCCTGAAGGACAGGGTCCAACGATCCCAAATCCCAGCAAACCGAGCTCATCACCACAGGGATGCAGGGAGAAAGGTGTGGGTGCCAACCCTCTCAAACATCAATAATTACTATGCTGGAAAAATACACGCTGTATACATATATTTAAGAAACTTAGAAGAATAGAGGAGGGGGGTGGTGGGAAAAGCTCTGGGTTTGTTCTCCTGGATTAGCAGCAAACTGCCTCCTGCAGAGCTGGCAGTCTGAAACAAAACAGTCATTACACTCCCAGCTGCTGACGGGAGGGAAGGGATCAGTCAGGCAGGTTTGTGATTAAAGAGCCAACACGCAAATGGAGCTGCAGCCCTAAGGAAGGGCAGGCCAAGGGGTCAGCACCGGGACAGAGGGAAGCGGGAGCTGGGTGGCTCCAGGGAATCCATCCCTGAGCAGCAATGGGTGTTCCAAGGACTCCATCCCCGGGGATGGAGGGATGAGGGTGGCAGGACCAACAAATTGCTCTCCTCCAGTCTTCCTCTGCAAGGAAGAGGGAGAGGAACACACCGGCGTGGCACATCCACACAAGGACACCACGAGTCCATCAGCCTCAGGTGTGACTCCTTTGCCAGCGACTCCTGAGCTTGGTTACAGCCAGATGTGGCACATCTGTTTGCAGCGGAACCCAGCCCTCCCTTCAGCAGATCTGACGTTTCCATAGGCATTGCATGAAGGCACCACCACCTTCCCAAACCTCCCAGGTGAGACTGGGGGAAACCCTCACAGGTTACAGCTTCCAGAAGTTCAAAAAAAGCCCTCCAAACTCTTGCTGGAGCTGACCCTGGTCAGCTGTGCCCATGGAAGCTGCCTGAGCAATGCCCATCCCACATTCCCACCGTGGGGAAGGTGGGGAGGCAGGAGGGAGGCTGATGACACCAGGGCTTGTTTAGTCTGAACGGGAGGAGACTGAGGATGACATGATGAAAGTCCTCAAAGACATAAAGGGCAGCAGCTAAGGACAGGAATAATCTGTTCTTTGTGTCTGCTGCGGAAAGGACAAGAAATAATGGGCTTAAACTGCGGCAAGGGAGGTTTTGACTGGATGGTAAGAAAAACTTTCTAATAATAAGGACTATTAGAGCCCTGTGACAGCCCAGGGAGCCAGAGGGATCTCCATCACCAGAGGCTTTTAAGAGCAAGACAGACAAATATCTGTCAGAAATTATATAGGAATAGCTGATCCTGCCTTGGGGCAGAGGATAAATTAAATTACCTTCTGAGGTCCCCTCCAGCTCTCCCTTTCTCCAATTCCTTGTTCTCCACGTCCCCAGGGCCGTGTGCCTTTAAGGAGGAGGCATCTCCCTAAGAAAACAAGTACATCTGTCACTGGCAAAGCGCTGTCATGAGCAGAGCTGGGCAGAGGTGAGACCCACCAGCCTGGCACGGAGACACAGGATTGATTGGCTCCATCAGTCATTCCGTGTGATGGGACCCTGATTCCCTGTGGAGCAGAAACCCTGGGTGAAGGCGAGATCCTCTGGCAGCGAGTGCAGAGGGAAAGGAGGAAGAGTTAGCAAAGTACTTCAGACAGGGAAAAAAATAACAGTACAAGGCAAGGACTTTTTTTTCTTTTTTTTTTT
>VWZF01006073.1:300097-317436 GCA_013396755.1 Sclerurus mexicanus
TGGTGTGTGTGGTTCAAATGGCAAAATCGGAGTAATTTGATAATAATAATTTGTTAAACTCTATGTACAATCAACCACAAATGATCCCGATTTAGAAACACTCCCAGAGGAGGAGGAGGAGGAAGCGCATTCCTGAGCGTGCGTGTAAAAAAATTTAAAATAACTCCGACATTGCCTTTAATTTGGGAGAGGAGATCACCTGATTTGCTTTTACCTTCTGGTCGGCGGAGGGGAGGGGAGCCCCTCGATGCCAAGATCGGTTGTGCTGGGAGAGGGATCCCTGCGGGAGCTTTCCCCCTGCCCCGCACCCATGGGCGCTCACCCTCCCAAACCCTTGGCCTCGCTGCGGGGAGAAACCCCCCAGTTTTCCAGATTGGGCTGCATGAAACCACCACATTTCACCCTCGTTTTCCACAGGCAAGAGTTTCCTGTGAGTAAAGGTCTGCCGGCCAACACAAACACCAAATTCCTCTTTGTTTGGGCAGAGGGGAGGGGGGAGAGTTCGCATCGCGATGGACGCAGAGCGGCCGGTTTAGGGGATACTGCAGCTTGTTGCGGTGGCTCCTTGCGAGGGACCACAAAAATCCCGATTTCAGCCAGCCTGGAGCTTCCCTTCTCAAATAGAATGGAGATCCTGAGGCTTTTTTTTTCCCTTTCCACATAAAGCCAGAGCCATTTTACCTATAGGCTGAGCTTTGCTCCGTGCCAGACTGGAGGAGGGGAGCGTGGGGTGGAGGAAGGAGCTGGCAGGGAATATCCCCTCCGATGCGGCTGATGCAGCCGCGGGGTCTGGGAGGGGGTCTGGGAGAGAAAATACAAGTTGGAGCAGAGCAATAAACTCTTCCCGATCGCCCGGGGGTGGGTTAGAGAGGAACCGGAGCCCCCCGATCGCTGGTCAGGAGGAAACAGGGCTCGGAAGGCGAATGTATGGATACGTCATTTCCCAGTAAATCTCTACCCGCAGGAGCACAAATAGGCAATATTTTGGCAAGGGATAAAGTTCAACACGGAGCAGGAGTGTGTGCGCCTGGGTGTCTCTGTGGGGACACGGACTGCACGACATGGGACATATAGATAATTTACATACCCTTATATATGTGTATATGTATAACGGTGGGCAGGATACAGGCGGGTGGCTGCTCGTAAGCAAAAGCGTTTTAGTTCCACCATAAATTCTCTGTGTTCCTGCTATAGGTGACAGCGCTGCGGGTCCCCAGTGCCCGCACAGTGTCCGCTCCGGGTCACCTCCACCTCCCGGTTACCAATTTATAGGTCACTATTAGGTGACCTACGGCTCGGTGGGTTTTATACTCCTTTTCTGCTCCTTTTCATGGGCGCTGCAGGCCCGAGCTGGAAATAGCCGTGGATTGGGATGTTCCGTGGGTTCCACGCGAGGGTTGGGGGTGAGGGGGACTGTGGGAGGGGGAGAGGGGCTGCACTGATCCCAAGGGATGCGGCTTCGGGAATTGGGCACAGCCAGAAGACCTGGCAGTGTCTGTATCTGTGCATTTATTTGGGTGTTTATTTGTTTGTGTGAATATCCGTGTATTTGTGTAAATGAATATTCGCATATCTCTATTTTTGTGTCATTTGCTATTTGTGTACCCCCGGATTTAGGTATTTATGTATTTGTACATTTATATATTTGTACATTTGCATGTCAGCTCCCGAGGGTCGAGTGGGGTTTCCAACCCTCCCGGGCAAGAGAAGAGCCCGGAGGTCCCCGCGGTAATCTTCACTCGGGAGACAACCCTCGGACCTGTCAGGGCTGGTTGTTCCCTCGGGAAGAGATAAAAATTATCACGTTATGGCGATATCCCAATCCCAGGGGTCCTGGAGGCGCAGCACCCCCTTCCCCTCCCTCCCTCCCGCCGGAGGTGGGGCCGGGGGGAACTTTGGAGCGAAATTAAAGAGTGGGGGTTCCTCAGGTGAGATTATTCCCGTAAACTCACCCCCACGCGCCTCCCCGCGTGGGCTGGCTTTGCGGCAAGGTGCGGTTTTGCCTGGCAAGGAAGCACGGACGCACCCGCGGGAGGAGGAGGAGGAGGAAGAAGAGGAGGAGGAGGGGGATTCACGCGTGTCTGCGGCCCCCGCGGGCTGCGGGAGCTCGGCGGGTTGCGGGTCAGGGGCGCGGGGTCCGTCCTGTTCGGGTGCGGGTCGGCCCCGCACCTCCCTCCCCCGGGGGCCGTGCAGCCCCGCGGACCCCACGGGCTCCGGCCGGGGCTTTCCGTGGGATTTCCACGCTGTTTCTCGCTGCCTCATTTTCTGTTGGATCTGGTGCCAGGACATCAAAATGAAAATAAACCCCAAAGCGTTGGGGTTTTCTATTTTTTGGGGGAGGGACGTCGGGGAAGATGCTTTAGGGCCGGGGGTTGTGATGGGACACGAGGGGGGGGGAATTTGCTCTGACACCTCAAATCTGGCTCTCCCAAATTCAACACCCCCCGCAGAGAGCAGGGGAGGGATGATCCCAGGGAAAAGTGAGTGCCAGCAGGAAAACAAGGGAGATGCTGGAATGAGGGTAGGGGTGAACCGAGGTGGGGGGGAATTCACGGAGCAGCAGCAATTCCGGAGGATACATCGGATTTACAGGGGGAAAAAAATGTGATTAGAAATTAATCTTGGCCCAATTGAATTATTTCAGTTGCACGGGATACTTTTATTTACTGCCTTTTCCTGCAGGAAACATATCCCAGAAAATGAGGTGCCCCAAATGATCCCTCCGTGCAGAGAATCCCAAAGAAGGGACAACCTGGCCGTGCCCCTGCACAGAGCAGAGACCCCTCGGAAAATGCTCCCACGTAGCTTTTCCACGGAGACACCAATCGCTGCTTCCTGGAGCAGGATGGGCCTGGTGCTCCCACGGGGAGACTCAGGCTGTTGGGAGAGACGGAAAAGCCCTTTGGCTCGGATCCCAGGGGTCTTTTCAAGGGAAATGTTGAAATTCTGACTTTTTTTCCCCCTTTGATTTCAGTTTGTGGCAGCCCGGTGGGTCGGGGGAGTTGAGCTCGGCCCAGCCCCAGGCACTGGGCAAACCCCCAGTATTTCAGGAGAGGCTGTTGCTCCTGAAAGGCACTGAAGGTGTTTGGCATGGAAATATTTCTACAAATCATTGGTGCTCTGACTTTTTAAAAGTCTCTGGTACATTTTACAGGCTGCAGGAGGGAGCTGGGGAAGCAGATCCAAACCCCACCAATCCATCCCACAGGACAGATGGATAGACAGGGTGGGGGAAAAAAAATCCTCCTTCCCTCAGGGGTGATGAGGAATTTTGTAACTGCTCTCCCCGCTCCAGGACCCACCTTTATGCTCTCAGCAACCAGGGGTTGCTAAAATGCTCTCAGATGCACCCAAAACCAGAGGTATTCCCTCTTCTTCCCATGGGATAAGGTTATTTTTCAGGATCTCTTTCTTATTTTTCAGGATTTGCAGCTGGACTCGAGCTTAAAGCCCTTGTCCAACCTAAACAACCATGATTTTTTTAAATGGTTCTATGATTCCTCTCTAATTTTTCAGGATTTTCCTCCTTTCCTCACAAGGAGCAGTTTGTGAATAACGTTCAGTGAAAGCACCCAAAAGCATCTCCCCATTCTCAATCTAAACTTCGAGCACTTTTCATCACTAATTAATAATATTTGAGTTAAGTCCTACTATTCCTAAAATAATATTTGAATTTACATAATTATCAGTTCTCATCTCTATAAGAAGTTTCTGAGGAGAGTGGAAGAGTGTGGAGGTGGAATCTGCCGGCACCAAATTGGGATCATTTCCAGTGAATCTGTGCTGGGATGCACATCGTCAGTAGATATTCCATTCTTTTTGGGTTTTTTCCCTTCAGGTACCATCCTGGTACAAACAAAAGCCGTATTTAGGGACACTTTATAAGGATGCAAACCTCTATCCCCTCTCTTTTGTTTCAAAATGGGAAAAAGTGGATTTAAGTTTGGAAATGGCTCAGGCTGGGGCAGCCTTGCTGCTCTTGTGCCCTTTTTCTCCCTGTAAAATAACACGGTTTGAGGGGGAAAAAAACCCAAAATAACAATAAAAACAAACCCCAAACATAAAACAAACAAATAAAACAAAACCCCCAAACCAAACAAACACCAGCAAACCTCAAAAACTCCGCCAAAAATTACGGGAAATGTGGGATCTGATGAAAACTGCAGGATTTAAACTCCCGGAGAGGCCTAGGAAGAGCAAGAGGATACACCAGAACAAATGGTGCTGCTTAGACCACGCTTAAAACGTTTTAAGCCTTGCTTGGGGTGAGATGGAGAGATCTGGGGTAAAACAGAGAGATTTGGGGCAAAATAGAGAGATTTGGGGCCAAACGAGCGAGATTTGGGGTAAAACTGGAGATTTAAGACAAATGCGGGGAGCAGATCCCGAAAGGCTGGAGAAAGGGGTCGGGTTTTAACAATCTGAGCAGTTTTTGCTCCTCGGCGTGGATTTTCTAGCGTGGGATTTGGTTCCCGACTCGGGAATTAGACTCTCCCATCCTTCCCTGCCTTCAAACATCCTTCAAACTTCGGGCTTCATTCCTATCTTCCCTAATAAACAGCCTTTCAGCATCGTCTAACAAAGAAACCACATTTTCTGGAGAGCAGCTGAAGGGAATTAGACCCTAATAAACACCGCCGATCGAGGGGGGAAAGAGCTGTTTGTTTGTTTTCCTAAGCAAATACAGCCAAAGAGTGGCAAGAGGGATCCTTCTCCCGGAGAAATCCCTGCGAAAAGGCTCGGAGGAAGGTCCTGGCGAAGGCGGCAACTCGAGGGATGCGGTGGGAGGCTGCAAGGGGAGAAACTCCATTTTCCAAGGCTATTTTTCCTCCCGGTTATTTAAAATCCCGGGTTTGCGGCAGCTGAGAGGAGTGTGTGTCTTCAAACAAAAACAAACAAAAAACCCCCCAAAAACACAAAGCACCAGACTTGTAAGAAAGAGGCAAAACGAGTTTGTAGATGGGAGATTTCATGCCCCGATCTTAAAGCCAGCAGAGAATTCCCATTATTCTCCCGTGGCCTTTTGATGTTTCCCATATTCTGTTGTGATTTGGTTGTTTCCCTCTCCTGGCTGAATCCGGGCTCTTACTCCTTTTACACGGCAACAGCTACTAATAAAACAACTTGTAGATTGGTCAAATGATAAGGCCGGATTTTCTAACAAATTTCATCCGAAGAAATCTTATTTCGTGGGGGTTTATTTTATTTTCCTTTAAATTTAGCTAAACCAAGGGCAATTCTTAGTATGTCTAACCCATTGATTTGCCATTAACGCGGGGGTTTGTTCACTAATTCAGTTTAAAATTAAAATAATGCTGGAACATTTTTTTGTTGCTAGGAGAAGCTTAAACCAAACCTCTTCCTTGCCCTTTGGTAAGTGCTGGTATCAGTAGGAATTAAAGCAGAGGCAAGAAAGCCACAATCCTTCAGTCTTTTTATAAGACAGAGAATGGTCTTAGATGCTGCTTTTTCCCCTCAAAAAGCATTTTGTATTCTTTGGGAAACATCATCAATTCTTATTTAAATTCTACTCGCACCTACAACGCTTATTCCTTAAAATTGAAGTGTTATATTTCAGGCAATTTTGATTTAAAATTCCTCAGACGAACATCCTCGGAACATTTTTAAACTGTGTCGAGTTTCGTGTTGTCAAACTTTAAAAAAGGGGAGGGGGGAACCTACATTTTTTTTTTCCTTTTACCTTTTGCAAAGTATTTCTCCTGCCTGTTATTGATTGACAAGTTTATTATTATTATGAATGGATTCTCCCATTTCCCAGTCCTCTTCAAGGCCTGATGTGGATTGAGAGCCTGACCAGTTGCTTATTGACCCATGATGGCAATACAATGACCCTGCTGCCCCCAGCCTGACCCTGGGACCCCCGAAGGACCCAACCCCACCGGCCGGGGCTCAGATATGCAAAGTTGGAGCTTTATGGAGTTCGGGAAGGGGAGGCAAGCCGGGAGGGAAGGGAGAGAGGGAGGGAATTTGCAAAGTGGGCGAGGGTTTCATTAACAAAAAGGTGTTTATTGTAAATAAAAAAAGGCGAAGGGGCTGTTTAAAGGGACGCGTCCTAAAGGCTCGCGGCTTCCTTGGGGATGGGGAAGGATGGGAGCCCTTTTTGTACCGACAGCCGCCTAATTGGTGACAATAAAAGGAGAGCGGCCGCCACTGGCCCCGCCGAGCCCCCTCGCTGCCAGGGGACACTGAGTAAGTATCGCTCCAGCCCCAAAAGTCACCCAGTTTGCTCAAGTTTCCCCTTTTTTAGGGGGTGGAAATAGAGGAATCCCGTGGAAAGGCCCACTGGCCACCGAGTTATCTCCCCTTGCCTGCGGGTGCTGCGAGAGATGGGGAAGAAAACCTCGGGCTGGAGCTGGGGACTGGTGCTGGAGGATGCAGGGCCTTTAAAATACACTCAGAACGGCTAAATGAAATAAAAATGTAAGGACTGTAAATTAAAAATGTAAGAATCACAAATAAAAAAAGACGAGATCTCGGCATTGATATCCACCCTTTGTATTCCACCCACTAAGTGAGGACATGAAGGGGAAAACCATCTTTTCCTCCCCCTGCTCTGCAGCTTCGTTGCTGTCCGGGGCTTGTGGGGGAGCCAAGGATGATTTGTGAGGACGGGATGTGGCCCCCAAAAAAGGGGCTGTTTCGTGAAACAGCATTTCGCTCCATCGCAGAAGGGAAGAGGATCTGCTCCCCGCCCTCGCTCCCTCATCTAATGGACATGCAGTTGTTCAAATAATTTCCCTCTTCCCAAAACAAATGCAGGAGAACGAGAGCTCATTTTTTATCCTAATTGATGGATCGCCGGGGACAAGCCTTTGAAGAAAGCGGCTGTCAGCAGTGGGAGATAGCGGAGCATCTGGGTTAGAAAGGTAGAAAGCAAGGAGCAACCTGCATTCTTTGCAGGGCTGGATGCTCTCGGATTATAAACCCCAGCGATGGCTTTTGATTTCACCATAAAAACAACAAGAGCAGCAGCAGCAGCAAGTTGTTCTGACACTCTCCAAACATCTGGACTGTAAAGTTCGCTGGTTTCTGGCAACAGCAACAATAATAATAAAATCTCTCGCTCCACGGGCAGATCCTCAGGGTTCCACCGAGGTTCAGGCTCGACCCGGCCGAAATGTTTTTGCTGCTGCACGGCAGAAAATGGATGTTTGTGTGCTCATCCCAACCACCTCCCGGGCGGGGGGCTCAGGGCTCTTTGCATCCAGAAAGAAAAGCTTTTGGAATTTCTAAATCGCGGGGCCCACGAACCTCTAGGCAGGAAAGAGCAGAGCTGGGGAATATTCTCTCTCTGCGCGTTCAGATATGCTGAATTTTGATTTAAATACTGATTTAGGGGAGAGATTTGCACAAAATCTGGGATGCGGGGCTACATGGTTGCATCTGTTGGTCTTTATTTGAGTTTAGTATTAATTTTTTTAACACCGCGCTATCTCCCAGCTGACAAACAGTTCTCGGTTTCAGGGCCGCTGGAGATGTGGAGGGAGGTGAGGAGACCCCCAGCCGGGACACGAGAAAATAGGAAGTATTTGTGTTTCACTCCAAAATGGCCATTCCAGCCTCAGGTCCGCTTTCGAGGAAGCTCCTGGCGGAAATGTCCCGCTCCGTGGAGGAGGGAAGGGAGAGCCTGTGGCTGTGCCCCTCCCCAGGAACCCCACGGGGCGAAAGGGGCTTCGCTCGCCCCCAAATAGAGATGAGACAAAGAGATGACTTTGGGGAGCGGCTCCGGGGCTGCTCGAAAGCTGTCAGCTAAAAATCCAGGTGTCCGAGTGAGCGGGACGGGAGGGGACACCGGGACGGGGGGGACACCGGGCACCGAGGTCGGGCAGCGATCGCTCCGGAGCTGTGCGGGATGAGCGGGGGAGCGGCTGGGGCGGGGGGTCCGCGGGGGGACCCCGTTCCAAGGTCTGGAGGGGCTTCAACCGGGGGGGCTGCTGGAGCCGGGGCACCCCCAGGGTCCGGCTCTGCTCCGGATCCTTCCACTAGATTTCCCCTTCGCTGCTTGCCCGGAGGGGCGCACGAAAACACGTGTGGCCCCCGGGTGGGGTGTGCCGGGCAAGGGGCTCTGGGTGCCACAGCCCCCTCCTGCCCATCCCGCTGCCAAAACTGGGCATGAAGAAGCGGTGACAGCGGAGGGACCCCTTCCCTCGGTTGCATCCCCTTCCCCTGGCTCCATCCCCTTCCTCTGGCTCCATCTCCTTGCCCTGGCTCCATCCCCTTCCCTTGGCTCCATCCCTTCGTCCCAGCGCCCCTCCGGTGTCTCCCAGCCCCTTCCCACGCCCGCAGCTCCCGGCACGGGCTCCTGAGCTCAGGCTCGACGGCAACTTTTCACCGCTGCCTCCGGCGATGCTTTTTAACTCTCCCACAACAACAAAACAGCCCCCGCGGCTGTCCCGGCTCCCGGTTGGATTGGGAGAGGGAGGTTGCGGTGCCACCGGCTGGATTCCCCGCCGCGGACCCCGGCGGAGGCGGCTGTGCCCACACCGGAGCCCGGGCACCGCTTTGCACCCTCCTTCCAGGGAAATCTCGTACCCAAGGGAGCCTCGAGCTCTTCCGAGGAGGAGCAAAGGCACAGGGAGGATTTTCTCGGCTAAAATCGGGCACTCCAAGGGAAGGTCCGCTCCGGGTGCCGGGATGGAGAGGATCGGGATGGGGCATTTGGAGCGGGGGCTGAGCGGGACAGACGGGGGACCCGAGCGGAGGACGGACGGACGGATGAACGGATGGATGCATGAATGGAGGGATCGGTGGGAGAAATAATCGAGGAGCAGCTCAGCATCGTGCGGTTATTCCCAGTTCGGAAGGTTTCAGCCTTCCCCTGGCCGTGTGCCCCGCTCTCCTCGCCCTCCCGGTTCAGAGCCTGCCCGGGGCAGTTCCCGATCCCTGCCCGGTGTCGCGGCCGGAGGATGCGGAGGATGCTCGAGGGCAGCGTGGCCGGGGGGGGGCCCGGGCCGGAGGGGAAAGACGAGCTGCTGGCGCCCTCCGAAGGGCTCCCAGAGCCAGCCTGGCCGCAGGGCACGATTTTGGGGGAAAAAAGGGCATTTTTAGGCTTCGCCCAGCAGAGGTCCCCGGCTGCCTTCCCACCGGCGCTCCCCGGCACCCGTGTCCGGTGTCGACTCCTGCACCCACCGACAGTGCAGCGATTCCCCCTCCCCGGACCCCCGGGGCATCTGCTCAGCCCCCCGGCCCTGACCACCCTGTCCAAGCAGCCTGTGGCCCTTGGGACCCCTGGGGGCTGGTACAAATTCCCTCTGGAAGGTTTTTCTCCTCCTGTTTCGTGGCAAAAAGAGAAGCTCGACCCGGAGAGCAGCAGAGGGGAAATCCTCTTCCTCCACCTAGGGATGCAGGGATGTGTTACCATCCACTCCACGCCAGGACACACAGCTGCAGGATAACTTTACACACATCGTTGGGAGATTATTTGCTTGAATTGGGCAGCAAAACTCAGGGAAGAGACCTGGGAATACACCCAGTGGGTTGGGTAAGTGTGATTAAACCCACGCAGGGAAAAACGTGCCCACCCCGACACCACAATTCCAGGGCAGAGAGAGGGAAAGCGCCACCAAAACATGTCCCGTCAGGGCTGACACTTCACAAATCACATTAACATGACTCTTTCTCTCTCTAAGTGACACAGAGCTGCAAAATGAGTCTCATTTTCAATTTCAGGTCTTCTCACTATTTTTGTAATCCCGCTGTCACTGAGCCAAAGCAGAGAGAAAGAAAGAGAACAGAGTGGGTTTGTCTATATTAGGAAATTACTCTAAATATACTGTTGTGCCTGTGCAAAGCTCTCACAGAGACCCACTACTACTTTGTACTGTGTTTGTGACAGATTATTTTGATTTAGCAAGGGATTAGATTAATGTAGGTCTCCATTAAAGTTGGTGTTAGTGCACTTGAATTGGTTTCACACCTGTGGATTTCCTCAGAATAGTCCGGCCCAAACCATCCACCTACAGACCTGCTCCAAACCACCCCACGGTGCCCTCAGACATCAGTATTTTGGACAGTTTTACCGATTATTCCCATTGCTGGGTCTCTCAAGTCAAGGCCAAAAGTATTTCCTCATCAAGATAGACATGAATCATGGCTGAAGTGATTTCTTCCTATTATCACTCAGGAATTAGTTTTGATCCCTTAGCCCGCAGAGGGAAGCATCACACAGAAGGGTTGCCAGTGACTGACACCCTGTTTTGGGGGCAAACCTCAAGGATGTCAGAATTTGGGCATCTTTGCTTTTGCAAGGGGCAAGCTGTGACTCACCAGTGACTAAGTGACAGGTTACAGCCTCAGAATTTCTGATGAGTAAGAGGGGGTGTGAAAAGATCTAACTCATCCTGTAAGTCACTACCCAGCCACATGACTCAAAGGATGATCCCAACAGCAGAGTCCGTGATAAGCCACTGAAATGATCAGCAAAGGACACAGTTCCTTCCTCTGACACATGATTAGGCCATTTGTAGTTCCCATCTCAGAGCAGGCCATGCAAATCTCACGAGAGCAGTGACGAAGGGCCAAAGGGTTGATTGTGTTTTCTTTTCCGTCCCTGCAGCTCTTGCTGAGCCCAGAGCTCCCCACGGCTCGGCGAGGATGAGAAGTGCAGCTGCCTCAGCCCCCACGGCCCTGCAGCCACCCTGTCCCAAACCAGGCACCCATTGCCCCCACCCCACCCCCTTTCTGGGGCTTTTGGGGCTCAAAGGGCTTTGGAGACTTTGTAGTTTTGAGTAATCATAGAATTATAGAATGGTTGGGGTGGGAAGGGACCTTTGAAGTGGTCTTTAATGTCTAGTTTCACCCTCTGCCATGGACAGGGACACCTTCCACTAGCCTGGGTTGCTCCAAGCCCCATCCAGCCTGGCCTTGGACACTTCCAGGGACCCAGGGGCAGCCACAGCTTCTCTGGGCATCCTGTGCCAGGGCCTGCCCGCCCTCCCAGGGAAACATTTCTTCCCTATCTCCCCTTTTAATTCAAAACCATTCCCTCTTGTCCTGTCCCTCCAGGCCCTTGTTCCAAGTGCCTTTCCAGCTCTCTTGGAGCCCCCTTCAGGCACTGGAAGGGGCTCTAAGATCTCCCTGGAGCCTTCTCTTCTCCAGGCTGGACAATCCCAACTCCCTCAAGCTGTCCTCAGAGAGGGATGTGGGGATGGATGGAGGGAGGGAGGGATGAAGGGAGGGATGCAGAGAAAGGTGCAGGGAAGGATGGAGATCCAGGCTTGGTCCAAGGAGGTGGAGCCCCTCTGCCACCTGTAGGGTGGGCAGGGGGTGGCCCAGGGCCCCCTCACTCGGGGCCAGCGGGTCCCAGCCCGGGGCCGCTCCCCCTCCTCTGCCCCCGCTTCCTGCCCGGCTCCCGCTGCTGGCGGGGGCAGGATGTCGTTGCCTGAACCTCAGCGCTGCAGCTCGCAACCAAAAAAGCCACCGATCGTTTCCTGTCGATATCGACGGGGCTTTCTCAGCCCCGGAGGTTCCCAGCCCCGCAGCCCCGGGCTGGCTCGCCGGGCACGGGGCAGCTCCACCCCAAACCCCGGCGGCCACACCGGGGGTGCCGGTAGCTAATTTTTGGAAGGAATCTTGGGAAGCAGGAGGGGTTGGGGTGGGAAGTGCCACCCTGCTGCAGCCCCGGGTGCTCTGGGTGCTGCGGCAGCAGCAGAGCTTGTGCAGCCCCATAAATCACTCCTTCTGCACAGCTCTGTGACGGATCCTCTGGCAGACTGGGAAACGGCCGGAGAAGTCATTAGATGCGTATATTTATCTCTAAGTGCATCTCTAGGTGATTTGGGAGGAAGGGAGGAGGAAGCCTGGCACCAGGCACTCGGCTTGGCAGTGGCAGAGGGAGGTGGTGGCCGTCAGCATCCCTTCAGCTCACCGTGCCATGGCACCCGCCCGGCTCGGGGCATCGTCAGCCCTGGGAAGAAAGTGCCAGCCTGGACCAAGGCCTTGGTTTTGTGCCGTGGCTGCAGGGCCGATAATTCAGGTTTTTGCCTCAGGTTTCCTGTCTCAGAGGCAGTTTCCGAGAGCAAAGCCAAGAGCTGAACGCACAATTACAAGTGAAGCTGATGCAACGCTCTGAACTCATACAAGGACGTCAGAACAGAGAGTTTAATTAAACTGGTTTTGTGAAGCAATTAGATGAGAGCAACTGGTGGGCACAGGCAGAGCTTCAATTACTGCCAAGGATTCTTTAAAGGCGTTAAAAACACAGGAATGTGAGGAAAACGTCCCAAGGCACAAAGGGAAACAGGTGCCTAATTCCCATTAAAAAAATCTGTTTCTGATTATCAATCCCCACTTTCACATCAAGATCCAGACTGAAGAATCAGGGCCTGAACCTACGGAGTGCCCAATGCTCTGCCATGGCAAAGCATCCCACGAGAGTTTAAATGCTCTCCAAGCTTTGGTCCTGCTCTGTGGCATCAGCAGAGGTTTGGGAACACCACGAGATGGGAGCAGATCCGAATTGTTTGGGTTTTAAACCCAGGGCATCTGATTTGGATCTGAAGAATGAACTTGAAAGGCTAATTCCAGGCTCCTTAAAAATGCTCTTGGTTTCTGGACACAGACCACATCACTTATTCCTCCACTAATTGTCATGTACATTCACAGCCTAATGTAAATAATAATAATAAACCCCATAATATGACACTAATCAGTCCTTGCCTCTGCCTCCCCTTAGGGAATGAGCTTAATTAGTCTCTTGAAGTTGCTTCCAAAGCCATGTTTATGTGATTTTAGAACTTTCCCATTAGGTTTGTTAAACTGGACTTGTTTTAGAGATGTTCCTCAACTACCTGGGCTGAAGCACAGCCTCTCTTTTGCAGGAAGAAGGGAATAAACAGCTCAACCACATTAAATGCACGACCCCCAGGGATCCCAGTGGGAGAGGACAGGGAGGTAAGTGGGCTGGAAAATGTCCTGAGTACGGGTGGGTCACAAAAGAGTGGGAGTTTGGCTTTTAGGACAAGAAGAGACTCAGCAATTCCAGCAATCCCTTAAAATATTTCCATTCGTAAGCGTAATTTAGCACCAAAAGCAAATTTGTCATCTTCCTGACCTACTATATGAATCAATTTTACTGTTTTAAAGGCATCAGAACCATGAAGACAAATATGATCCACTGTCTTGGGTGACTTAAGCCGGAGGGGAAAAAAAAAGGCATAGGAGCTCTTTCAATCACTACCTTTTTCCTACCTAAGTCTTTAGTGGCACGATTTCTTTTCAGAGTTGTTAATGACATCATTGTTTCCTCCCAAGGCCCCTAATGACATTGTTTAATGAATAATAACTCGCACTCGTGTTGTGCTTTTTTTTCAGACAAACAACCCCGAAGTGCTCTGCAGTGGGGACTTGCTCCAGCAAAGAGGGAAAATGAGGCACAAAGGGAGGAAGTGACTCGTCCAAGGGCAGAAAGTTCCCGACAGAGCAAAGCTGCCAGTGTGTGTGTGTGTGTGAGAGACTCTTGGCTTTCTTTACTCTCGGAATCTTTTTGTGGGTGTTCGTATGTTAGAAATGCAGCTTTTAGCCCCTAACAAAGGCCAAAGTAACCCAGCTAATGAGTGCCAAGTGCCAACTCAACAATCCTCTCTGAAAAGTGAAAGAAGCACCAAGATTTTCATCTGTTGTCCACCCCCTCCCCGTGAAAATGGACATTTGGGTGCCGGGGAATAAACCCAATTTTTGGTGGAGAGAAAAGGTAAGAATTTCTGTCCTTTATAAACCCACTAGAGAGGAAGGAAAATTCCAGAACTCCCTTTAGCAGCATTGTATGTGGGATAGGCCAAAACTGAATTTGGGTAAAGTTCTGCGAAGGGCACCGAATCACATGCGATGACTTGTCACTGTCACCACCATCACTCTAGTTTGAATTCCTATTATAATGACTATTAACTGTGCCGGTGGAACATGCAGAGATCTGAGCACCACCAAACCCTCCTGATCCCGGAATAGTGCGGCTTGTCAGTGGCAACCCTGGAGCCCAAATTCCCAGATTTCCAGAATACTCCGCTATGGATTATTTACCTCTTCAAGGAGGCACTCGTCGGCTCTGAAATTACAACTACCATAAACTTTCCCAGTGTTTTGAGCCACCACAGTCTCCAAAACAAAGGATGCGGAGAAAAACCTCAAAAGCAAAGCTTTAAAGAAAGCTAAACTAAATTATTTAGCTTAAGTAATGTGTATAAATAATGTGTGCAGACTCCTCGCTGTGCTCGTTTAGAGGGAGATGAAAGAGCTCAATGTACACACACGGGTGAGAGGGATGAAAGTTTGGTCTGAAATGGGAAAACAACTTCCTAGAAGAGATGTGGTTTGGAAAACGCCACGATTATGGCACGTTCTCCCCCGTGGCTGCTGCTGACAGAGGATGAGACGTCACTGCTGTGCCCTGTGGAACCAATCCCACCATTCCAGCTGAGAGATCGAGACTTTAAAGTAGCAGTTCTTGCTGGTGACTCCAAGGAATTTGGCTGCCTGGGAAGGATTGCTGCTCTTATCTGCACAATTCCCACTTTTTCCAACCTGCCCAAGAGGAATGAGGTCAAACCTGGGGAAGCAAAGAAGTTCATTAAACGGAGAGGCTGCTTTGGTTGTGTCCGAATAGCAAGTTTTAGCCCTACACGAACCCAGGTAAATCCTCAGTCCTGCTTAACCCAAGGGACAGTTACCCAACAAAGAGGGGAAGGAAGAGTGTTCATTCCCAGGAAAAGCTCTTGGAATACTGTGCAGAGAGGGAATTTGCCACCACAAGCCATCAGGTATTTACATCCCAGTGTTCCCTTTTGTGCCAACCAGCACCTCTCTAATATAGATCAGTTCTTAAATTAAGGCAGGTGGAGTTATCATAGAAAACATATATTTTCTTAATTTTTAGTCTTTCCTTTAACATAGGACGTGTGCATTTTACAGATAAAGTAGCTAAGTATGAACAAAAAACCAACTCAGTGTTGTGGCCTTATACCTTATAAGAGCATTTTATTTGTTGTATCTCAATCCCTTCCATGTCAGGCACTTCGACGTTAACTCAGTTTATGCCATTTTTAAATAGTAATTAAGTAAATGCAAAGGATCCCCCTGAAAAGGAAAGGTCATTTATAACAAAGGCTCTGCAGGCAGAGATAAGGCTCAGGGCTCTGCTACCAATGAATGAGCCTGTGGAGGAGCCTGTTCCCTTACCCACGATTTTCTACATGGAGCAGTCAAGGACTAAGTTTAGCAACAACTGCTGTAACTTTGGTCTGCAGTTACAACTGAGATACTCAAGGGAAGCAGTTCTCATGAGTCAGGACATTTACATTTGCCTCCGTGTGTTAAAAGCACCGACTGATAAAACAACAAATGACCAACATAAATTAAATATCTCCACGTCTCAGCTTTCACAGTTTTCACTTTCCCCCCAGTTTTTCTCAGGAAACCTCTGTGCCCTTTCCTCCCCAGCCCAGCCTCTCCTCACCACAGGGATTAGTTATGTAAATTGGAACTTAATCCCCTAAAGGCAAATTTGCAGTTCAAGTCCAAGTGTCTCCATGGCCAACTGGAACCAAGACGGGCAGGGCTGGGCGGATGTTTAGCACTTTGTCCTGGAGCCGAAGACAATCTTCAACCACAAGGATCTCCTCCAGGTTACAAAGGCAACCAGCCAGATCTCCCCTCTTTTTTCTTTTAAACAAGCCCAGAACACAATAGATAAAAGGCGAGGGGAAAAGCGGGGGAGAGGAGGGGAAACCCTCCCAGAAAAGTGAGCTAAGGCTGAGTGAATTTCCAGCAATGTGGTGACCGTATTGTCCGCCCCTGTGGCTCTCAAAGGAGCGGGATAAAAGGAAGACAGCATCCCAGCAGGCAGCTTCTCAGGGAGCCGTCTGCCTCCCAGCCCCTTGATGTAACGCTTGAACAGGTGCAATCTAAAGGATGCTAAACTGGTGATTACGGTGCTGAGGGATGGGGTTCCTCTGCGAGGAGAAGGTTTGTTTGAAAGGAGACTGTTGGATGGCACGCACTGACCTTCCAAAGTCCACCTGTGGCGGGGGAAACTAAGGAAGAAGAGGCTCGCCAGGCTGAGAGGCACTGACACTGGGTTTGGCCTCATTGAGGTCGCTATAAATCATAGAATCACGGATTATCCTGAGTTGGAAGGGACCCACTAGGATCATCAAAGTCCAGCTCCTGGCCCTGAGCAGGACAACCCCAAGGATCCATGGAACTGTGCCTGGTTTGGAATTTGAGTGTTTGGGCAACGCTCTCAGGCACGTGGGATGGAGGGCAGTGGGTGCTGGGTGGCTCTGAGGTGCATCCATCCCTCGGCAGCACCAGCGGTACCAAGGGCTCCATCCCTTGGGATGGAGGGATGAGGATGGCAGCACCAGCAAACCCTCTGCGGGTCTTCCTCTAGCAGAAAGAAGAAGACACAAAGTGCGTGCAGGAGGAAGACACTGGTGTGTCCAAAACAGTGAAGGGTCGCTCACTGCTGCATTTCCCACAGTTCCTTTGCCCAGTCCGGCATCGGGGGCTCCCTTTTCCCCCTGAGGATGTTGTGGTGGCTGGGTGAGGATCCACAGGAGATATGATGAGACTCTCTGTGCCCTCAGGGAGATGATTTCAGGGAGAGCCTGATACTGTAGGAACACAGAACTCTTCGGGCCTCTTTTCTAAGATTTAGTTATTTTTGTGCTCCCTGGTTAGGCTTTCCTCATTTCTCCTCTTGTGTGTTCTGGATGATGTGACCAAGGCAAGGGCCATTTCCTGGGACACTGTGTGGATTTGGGATCTGCAGGTGCAATCCCATACACAATCACCCCCTATATTTTAGGATAATTTCTTTTTCCTGATTTCTGACACTTGTCCTACCGGGCATAAACCTCCAAGGGGGACATTTTTCTCCTTCCAGGACAACAAAACAGGTGCCAACGGGTTAAAAGCCCTTCCAGAGGGAGCTCGGGGAGCAGGACAGCCGGTGGCGCTCTCGGAGCCCCGATCTGTCAGCGAGGAATTGCGAGATAATGGGATTTGCGGAGCGGTCCCAGCTCATCCCTGCGGAGCGATCCATGTTGACTGGCTCGGGCGCGCATCCAGCGGTTCGCACACCCGGGAAAGGAAGGAGCGAGCGGGTCGTGGGGCAGCGGGATGTGTGTGTGTGTGTGTGTGTGTGTGTGTGTGGCGAATAAAAACATAACCCGGAAAGGGGTTAAAAAAAACCAACCAAAATCCCGGCTTCGTGTCGCTCGCCCCCAGCGACGCGCAGAAACGCGCCCGCCCCAGCCGGAGCTGCGATCCGTGAACCGCAAATTTTACCGGGGCGTGCGGGCGGCGCGGCCATGATTGCCCGG